>CAJHQP010005221.1:0-47856 GCA_905132765.1 Moricandia arvensis | reverse complement strand
TCATGCCAGACAAGGGTATGTTCTCATGTGCCAATTGTACGTGTGAGTCCTTTAGTGACGAGTTCTTTTGCTGCCATGATACTTCTCCAGTCATAGGATGGTCTCGAGGCTTTAGACACTTTGAAAGGATGCGACATTTTTTAAAATATCCGCCCTTAAGGACCCTGTAAGTAGGGAATTTGGATATTGTTCCAATCTCGAAAGTTGTTTAGCCCAACAAGGCTATGTTAAATTCTTCGAGGGATCGGAATCCAATTCCTCCCTTTTTTTTTGAAAGGCAGAGTGTATCCCATGCTAACCAGTGCATTCCTTTCGAGTTAGAGCCAGTGCTCCACCAGAGTTTTGAGATTACGCTAGTTAACTTCTTTCACAACCCTTTAGGGAATATGTAACACGACTTTTGGGAATGTCTGAATTACATAAGCAACAAACTTAAGCATGATCTCTTTTCCAGCCCTAGAGAGATATTTTGATGTCCAGCCGTTGACTTGTGGGTGGAGATTATCTTGGACGTATGTAAGGGTCTGAATCTTCAAACCTTGAAGCTGTTCCGAAATGCCGAGATATTTCCATTCCCACCATCGATGGAGATATCAAGGATATTCTTCAGGATATCCTTGCTTTCCAAGGGTATTTTTTCCCGAAAATAATGGCTGATTTTTCAAAATTAATTCTTTGTCCGGAAGCCTTTCCATAAGACTCAAGGATACCAAGGCGGTGACTGCATTGCTCTGGCACGGCTTTGCAGAAGAAAAAGCTGTCATCTACAAATAAGATATGAGATATCAAAGGGCTTGCTTGGGCTACTAGGCATAAAATATTAGTATAATTTGGTATTTTCATTAAAATTTAAACAAGAAAATTATGTGAGTGTGTCCACATATGGGGGCAGCTAAGGTCATTCCCAATGTGTCTCTTGAATATCTTTTAGTTAACTGCTATTGCTCCGGACATGCATTGCCAGAGAAAGTGCCAGAATTTCTTCCATGTCTTGAGTTTCCAATTTTTTTCCTTGGAGGGGTTGAGGGATGGTAGCTGATTTTGGAAGTTAAATTTGCTATCTTTTTCGGCTCTAGCCAGGTATATCCTGATTTGACTGAATACTTTCTAGAGGTTGTTGTGATTCCTGCAATATCCGTCTAGGAGTTCCAATTCTACTAATGTGTAGACTACGCACTAGTGGGATGTCACGCGGGTCTAGGAGATTCCTGAGTTTAGTAATGTCCCAATACATTCTTGCTGGATCAATAAGTTTGGCGACTTTCAGCTCTGGGTCGTATATTGGAGGTAGGATGGGTGGTCTTGCATTTTGGGCTGGGATCCATGGGTCATGCCAGACAAGGGTGTGTTCTCATGTGCCAATTGTACATGTGAGTCCTTTAGTGACGAGTTCTTTTGCTGCCATGATACTTCTCCAGTCATAGGATGGTCTCGAGGCTTTAGACACTTTGTAAGGATGCGACATTTTTTAAAATATCCGCCCTTAAGGACCCTTGTAAGTAGGGAATTTGGATATTGTTCCAATCTTGAAAGTTGTTTAGCCAACAAGGCTATGTTAAATTATTCGAGGGATCAAAATCCAATTCCTCCATCTTTTTTTGAAAGGCAGAGTGTATCCCATGCTAACCAGTGCATTCCTTTCGAGTTAGAGCCAGTGCTCCACCAGAGTTTTGAGATTACGCTAGTTAACTTCTTTCACAACCCTTTGGGAATAGGTAACACGTTATTGGGAATGTCTGAATTGCATAAGCAACAAACTTAAGCATGATCTCTTTTCCAGCTCTATAAAGATATTGATGTCCAGCCGTTGAAGTTTTGGTGGAGATTATCTTGGACGTATGTAAAGCTCTGAATCTTCGAACCTTGAAGCTGTTCCGGAATGCAGAGATATTTTCTATTCCCACCATCGATAGAGATACCAAGGATATTCTTCAAGATATCCTTGCTTTCCAAGGTACTTTTTCCCAAAGGTAATGGCTGATTTTTCAAAATTAATTCTTTGTCCAGAAGCCTTTTCATAAGACTCAAGGATACCAAGGAGGTGACTGCATTGCTCTGGCACGGCTTTGCAGAAGAAAATGCTGTCATCTGCAAATAAGAGATGAGATATTGAAGGGCTTGCTTGGGCTACTAGGCATAAAATATTAGTATAATTTGGTATTTTCACTAAAATTTAAACAAGAAAATTATGTGAGTGTGTCCACATATGGGGCAGCTAAGGTCATTCCCAATGTGTCTCTTGAATAATCTTTCAGTAACTGATATTGCTCCGGACATGCATTGCCAGAGAAAGTGGCAGAATTTCTTCCATGTCTTGAGTTTCCAATTTTTTTCCTTGGAGGGGTTGAGGGATGGTAGCTGATTTTGGAAGTTAAATTTGCTATCTTTTTCGGCTCTAGCCAGGTATATCTAGATTTGACTGAATACTGTCCAGAGGTTGTGTAATTCCTGCAATATCCGTCTGGAGTGCCAATTCTACTAATGTGTAGACTACGCACTAGTGAGATGTCACGCGGGTCTAGGAGATTCCTGAGTTTAGTAATGTCCCAATCCATTCTTGCTGGATTCGTATATTGGAGGCAAGATGGGTGGTCTTGCGTTTTGGTCTGGGATCCATGGGTCATGCCAGACAAGGGTATGTTCTCATGTGCCAATTGTACGTCTGAGTCCTTTAGTGACGAGTTCTTTTGCTTCCATGATACTTCTCCAGCCGTAGGATGGTCTCGAGGCTTTAGACACTTTCAATGGATGCGATATTTTCTAAAAATATCTGCCCTTGAGGACCCTTGTAAGTAGGGAATTTGGATATTCTTCCAATCTCGAAAGTTGTTTAGCCAACAAGGCTATGTTAAATTCTTCGAGGGATCGAAATCCAATTCCTCCATCTTTTTTTGAAAGGCAGAGTTTATCCCATGCTAACCAGTGCATTCCTTTCGAGTTAGAGCCAGTGCTCCACCAGAATTTTGAGATTACGCTAGTTAACTTCTTGCACAACCTTGTGGGGAATAGGTAACACGACATTGGGAATGTCAGAATTGCATAAGCCACAGACTTAAGCATGATCTCTTTTCCAGCTCTAGAGAGATATTTTGATGTCCAGCCGTTGACTTTTTGGTGGAGATTATCTTGGACGTATGTAAGGGTCTGAATCTTCGAACCTTGAAGCTGTTCCGAAATGCCGAGATATTTTCAATTCCCCACCATCGATGGAGATATCAAGGATATTCTTCAGGATATCCTTGCTTTCCAACGGTACTTTTTCCCAAAGATAATGGCTGATTTTTCAAAATTAATTCTTTGTCCGGAAGCCTTTCCATAAGACTCAAGGATACCAAGGCGGTGACTGCATTGCTCTGGCACGGCTTTGCAGAGAAAAGGCTGTCATCTGCAAATAAGATATGAGATATCAAAGGGCTTGCTTGGGCTACTAGGCATAAAATATTAGTATAATTTGGTATTTTCATTAAAATTTAAACAAGAAAATTATGTGAGTGTGTCCACATCTGGGGCAGCTCAGGTCATTCCCAATGTGTCTTTTGAAATTTTTTTCATAACTGCTATTGCTCCGGACATGCATTGCCAGAGAAAGTGCCAGAATTTCTTCCATGTCTTGAGTTTCCAATTTTTTTCCTTGGAGGGGTTGAGGGATGGTAGCTGATTTTGGAAGTTAAATTTGCTATCTTTTTCGGCTCTAGCCAGGTATATCCTGATTTGACTGAATACTTTCTAGAGGTTGTGTAATTCCTGCAATATCCGTCTGGAGTGCCAATTCTACTAATGTGTAGACTACGCACTAGTGGGATGTCACGCGGGTCTAGGAGATTCCTGAGTTTAGTAATGTCCCAATACATTCTTGCTGGATCAATAAGTTCGGCGACTTTCAGCTCTGGGTCGTACATTGGAGGTAGGATGGGTGGTCTTGCGTTTTGGTCTGGGATCCATGGGTCATGCCAGACAGGGTATGTTCTCATGTGCCAATTGTACGTGTGAGTCCTTTAGTGACGAGTTCTTTTGCTGCCATGATACTTCTCCAGTCATAGGATGGTCTCGAGGCTTAGAAACTTTGAAAGGATGCGACATTTTTTAAAATATCCGCCCTTAAGGACCCTTGTAAGTAGGGAATTTGGATATTGTTGCAATCTCGAAAGTTGTTTAGCCAACAAGGCTATGTTAAATTCTTCGAGGGATCGGAATCCAATTCCTCCATCTTTTTTTTGAAAGGCAGAGTGTATCCCATGCTAACCAGTGCATTCCTTTCGAGTTAGAGCCAGTGCTCCACCAGAGTTTTGAGATTACGCTAGTTAACTTCTTTCACATCCTTTGGGGAATAGGTAACACGACATTGGGAATGTTGAATTTCATAAGCAACAAACTTAAGCATGATCTCTTTTCCAGCTCTATAAAGATATTTTGATGTCCAGCCGTTGAAGTTTTGGTGGAGATTATCTTGGACGTATGTAAAGGTCTGAATCTTCGAACCTTGAAGCTGTTCCGGAATGCAGAGATATTTTCTATTCCCACCATCGATAGAGATACCAAGGATATTCTTCAGGATATCCTTGCTTTCCAAGGGTACTTTTTCCCAAAGGTAATGGCTGATTTTTCAAAATTAATTCTTTGTCCGGAAGCTTTTCATAAGACTCAAGGATACCAAGGAGATGACTGCATTGCTCTGGCACGGCTTTGCAAAAGAAAAGGCTGTCATCTGCAAATAAGAGATGAGATATCGAAGGGCTTGCTTGGGCTACTAGGCATAAAATATTAGTATAATTTGGTATTTTCATTAAAATTTAAACAAGAAAATTATGTGAGTGTGTCCACATATGGGGCAGCTAAGGTCATTCCCAATGTGTCTCTTGAATAATCTTTCAGTAACTGCTATTGCTCCGGACATGCATTGCCAGCGAAAGTGCCAGAATTTCTTCCATGTCTTGAGTTTCCAATTTTTTTCCTTGGAGGGGTTGAGGGATGGTAGCTGATTTTGGAAGTTAAAATTGCTATCTTTTTTGGTTCTAGCTAGGTATATTCAGATTTGACTGAATACTTTCCATAGGCTGTGTAATTACTGGAATATTCGTTTGGAGTGCCAATTCTATTAATGTGTAGACTACGCACTAGTGGGATGTCACGCGGGTCTAGGAGATTCCTGAGTTTAGTAATGTCCTAATCCATTCTTGCTGGATCAATAAGTTCGGCGACTTTCAGCTCTGGGTCGTATATTGGAGGCAGGATGGGTGGTCTTGCATTTTGGTCTGGGATCCATAGGTCATGCCAGACAAGGGTATGTTCTCATGTGCCAATTGTACGTCTGAGTCCTTTAGTGACGAGTTCTTTTGCTGCCATGATACTTCTCCAGTCATAGGATGGTCTCGAGGCTTTAGACACTTTGTAAGGATGCGACATTTTTTAAAATATCCGCCCTTAAGGACCCTTGTAAGTAGGGAATTTGGATATTGTTCCAATCTTGAAAGTTGTTTAGCCAACAAGGCTATGTTAAATTATTCGAGGGATCAAAAATCCAATTCCTCCATCTTTTTTTGAAAGGCAGAGTGTATCCCATGCTAACCAGTGCATTCCTTTCGAGTTAGAGCCAGTGCTCCACCAGAGTTTTGAGATTGCGCTAGTTAACTTCTTTCACAACCCTTTGGGGAATAGGTAACACGTTATTGGGAATGTCTGAATTGCATAAGCAACAAACTTAAGCATGATCTCTTTTCCAGCTCTATAAAGATATTTGATGTCCAGCCGTTGAAGTTTTGGTGGATATTATCTTGGACGTATGTAAAGCTCTGAATCTTCGAACCTTGAAGCTGTTCCGGAATGCAGAGATATTTTCTATTCCCACCATCGATAGAGATACCAAGGATATTCTTCAAGATATCCTTGCTTTCCAAGGGTACTTTTTTCCCAAAGGTAATGGCTGATTTTTCAAAATTAATTCTTTGTCCAGAAGCCTTTTCATAAGACTCAAGGATACCAAGGAGGTGACTGCATTGCTCTGGCACGGCTTTGCAGAAGAAAATGCTGTCATCTGCAAATAAGAGATGAGATATTGAAGGGCTTGCTTGGGCTACTAGGCATAAAATATTAGTATAATTTGGTATTTTCACTAAAATTTAAACAAGAAAATTATGTGAGTGTGTCCACATATGGGGCAGCTAAGGTCATTCCCAATGTGTCTCTTGAATAATCTTTCAGTAACTGATATTGCTCCGGACATGCATTGCCAGAGAAAGTGGCAGAATTTCTTCCATGTCTTGAGTTTCCAATTTTTTTCCTTGGAGGGGTTGAGGGATGGTAGCTGATTTTGGAAGTTAAATTTGCTATCTTTTTCGGCTCTAGCCAGGTATATCTAGATTTGACTGAATACTGTCCAGAGGTTGTGTAATTCCTGCAATATCCGTCTGGAGTGCCAATTCTACTAATGTGTAGACTACGCACTAGTGAGATGTCACGCGGGTCTAGGAGATTCTTGAGTTTAGTAATGTCCCAATCCATTCTTGCTGGATCGTATAGTGGAGGCAAGATGGGTGGTCTTGCGTTTTGGTCTGGGATCCATGGGTCATGCCAGACAAGGGTATGTTCTCATGTGCCAATTGTACGTCTGAGTCCTTTAGTGACGAGTTCTTTTGCTTCCATGATACTTCTCCAGCCGTAGGATGGTCTCGAGGCTTTAGACACTTTCAATGGATGCGATATTTTCTAAAAATATCTGCCCTTGAGGACCCTTGTAAGTAGGGAATTTGGATATTCTTCCAATCTCGAAAGTTGTTTAGAAACAAGGCTATGTTAAATTCTTCGAGGGATCGAAATCCAATTCCTCCATCTTTTTTTCGAAAGGCAGAGTTTATCCCATGCTAACCAGTGCATTCCTTTCGAGTTAGAGCCAGTGCTCCACCAGAATTTTGAGATTACGCTAGTTAACTTCTTGCACAACCTTGTGGGGAATAGGTAACACGACATTGGGAATGTCAGAATTGCATAAGCCACAGACTTAAGCATGATCTCTTTTCCAGCTCTAGAAGAGATATTGATGTCCAGCCGTTGACTTTTTGGTGGAGATTATCTTGGACGTATGTAAGGGTCTGAATCTTCGAACCTTGAAGCTGTTCCGAAATGCCGAGATATTTTCAATCCCCACCATCGATGGAGATATCAAGGATATTCTTCAGGATATCCTTGCTTTCCAACGGTACTTTTTCCCAAAGATAATGGCTGATTTTTCAAAATTAATTCTTTGTCTGGAAGCCTTTCCATAAGACTCAAGGATACCAAGGCGGTGACTGCATTGCTCTGGCACGGCTTTGCAGAGGAAAAGGCTGTCATCTGCAAATAAGATATGAGATATCAAAGGGCTTGCTTGGGCTACTAGGCATAATATATTAGTATAATTTGGTATTTTCATTAAAATTTAAACAAGAGAATTATGTGAGTGTGTCCACATCTGGGGCAGCTCAGGTCATTCCCAATGTGTCTTTTGAAATTTTTTCATTAACTGCTATTGCTCCGGACATGCATTGCCAGAGAAAGTGCCAGAATTTCTTCCATGTCTTGAGTTTCCAATTTTTTCCTTGGAGGGGTTGAGGGATGGTAGCTGATTTTGGAAGTTAAATTTGCTATCTTTTTCGGCTCTAGCCAGGTATATCCTGATTTGACTGAATACTTTCTAGAGGTTGTGTAATTCCTGCAATATCCGTCTGGAGTGCCAATTCTACTAATGTGTAGACTACGCACTAGTGGGATGTCACGCGGGTCTAGGAGATTCCTGAGTTTAGTAATGTCCCAATACATTCTTGCTGGATCAATAAGTTCGGCGACTTTCAGCTTTGGGTCGTATATTGGAGGTAGGATGGGTGGTCTTGCGTTTTGGTCTGGGATCCATGGGTCATGCCAGACAAGGGTATGTTCTCATGTGCCAATTGTACGTGTGAGTCCTTTAGTGACGAGTTCTTTTGCTGCCATGATACTTCTCCAGTCATAGGATGGTCTCGAGGCTTAAGACACTTTGAAAGGATGCAACATTTTTTAAAATATCCGCCCTTAAGGACCCTTGTAAGTAGGGAATTTGGATATTGTTGCAATCTCGAAAGTTGTTTAGCCAACAAGGCTATGTTAAATTCTTCGAGGGATCGGAATCCAATTCCTCCATCTTTTTTTGAAAGGCAGATTGTATCCCATGCTAACCAGTGCATTCCTTTCGAGTTAGAGCCAGTGCTCCACCAGAGTTTTGAGATTACGCTAGTTAACTTCTTTCACATTCCTTTGGGGAATAGGTAACACGACATTGGGAATGTCTGAATTGCATAAGCAACAAACTTAAGCATGATCTCTTTTCCAGCTCTATAAAGATATTTTGATGTCCAGCCGTTGAAGTTTTGGTGAAGATTATCTTGGACGTATGTAAAGGTCTGAATCTTCGAACCTTGAAGCTGTTCCGGAATGCAGAGATATTTTCTATTCCCACCATCGAGAGAGATACCAAGGATATTCTTCAGGATATCCTTGCTTTCCAAGGGTACTTTTTTCCCAAAGGTAATGGCTGATTTTTCAAAATTAATTCTTTGTCCGGAAGCTTTTCATAAGACTCAAGGATACCAAGGAGATGACTGCATTGCTCTGGCACGGCTTTGCAGAAGAAAAGGCTGTCATCTGCAAATAAGAGATGAGATATCGAAGGGCTTGCTTGGGCTACTAGGCATAAAATATTAGTATAATTTGGTATTTTCATTAAAATTTAAACAAGAAAATTATGTGAGTGTGTCCACATATGGGGCAGCTAAGGTCATTCCCAATGTGTCTCTTGAATAATCTTTCAGTAACTGCTATTGCTCCGGACATGCATTGCCAGCGAAAGTGCCAGAATTTCTTCCATGTCTTGAGTTTCCAATTTTTTTCCTTGGAGGGGTTGAGGATGGTAGCTGATTTTGGAAGTTAAAATTGCTATCTTTTTTGGTTCTAGCTAGGTATATCCAGATTTGACTGAATACTTTCCATAGGTTGTGTAATTACTGGAATATTCCGTTTGGAGTGCCAATTCTATTAATGTGTAGACTACGCACTAGTGGGATGCCACGCGGGTCTAGGAGATTCCTGAGTTTAGTAATGTCCTAATCCATTCTTGCTGGATCAATAAGTTCGGCGACTTTCAGCTCTGGGTCGTATATTGGAGGCAGGATGGGTGGTCTTGCATTTTGGTCTGGGATCCATAGGTCATGCCAGACAAGGGTATGTTCTCATGTGCCAATTGTACGTCTGAGTCCTTTAGTGACGAGTTCTTTTGCTGCCATGATACTTCTCCAGCCACAGGATGGTCTCGAGGCTTTAGACACTTTGAATGGATACGACATTTTTTAAAAATATTTGCCCTTGAGGACCCTTGTAAGTAGGGAATTTGGATATTGTTCCAATCTTGAAAGTTGTTTAGCCAACAAGGCTATGTTAAATTCTTCGAGGGATCAAAATCCAATTCCTCCATCTTTTTTTGAAAGGCGGAGTTTATCACATGCTAACTAGTGCATTCCTTTCGAGTTAGAGCCAATGCTTCACCAGAATTTTGAGATTACGCTAGTTAATTTCCTGCACAACCCTTTGGGGAATAGGTAACACGACATTGGGAATGTCGGAATTGCATAAGCAACAGACTTAAGCATGATCTCTTTTCCAGCTCTAGAGAGATATTTTGATGTCCAGCCGTTGACTTTTTGGTGGAGATTATCTTGGACGTATGTAAAGGTCTGAATCTTCGAACCTTGAAGCTGTTCCAAAATGCCGAGATATTTTTCATTCCCACCATCGATGGAGATATCAAGGATATTCTTCAGGATATCCTTGCTTTCCAAGAGTACTTTTTCGCAAAGATAATGACTGATTTTTCAAAATTAATTATTTGTCCGGAAGCATTTCCATAAGACTCAAGGATATCAAGGAGGTGACTGCATTGCTCTGGCACGGCTTTGCAGAAGAAAAGGTTTTGTTCTGCAAATTAGAGATGAGATATCGAAAGGCTTGCTTGGGCTACTAGGCATAAAATATTAATATAATTGGTATTTTCATTAAAATTTAAACAAGAAAGTTTTGTGAGTGTAGCAAAAACAAATGTTTCATAGTCTCCATATCTCTTGTTTGTATCTTCCTTTCTCTTCTTTTGTGTAAATTATTAATTAAACTAATGTTAAGAATCTCTTCTTTGTACTATCGTTACATATGCGCTAACTTTACATATTTTTTGTGTCAACAAACTTTGTATTTAATAATTCCTAATGAACTAAGAAGAATAAATGGAAAATATACATGAGGAGATAATACCAAGAAAAACACGTGTAAGCTCAAAATAATATAACAATCCACATGTCAAAATAGAGACCTTATTTCTCCATCGCCGGTGAGTCATCAAACTGATTTTGGAAGTTAAATTTGCTATCTTTTTCGGCTCTAGCCAGGTATATCCAGATTTGACTAAATACTTTCCAGAGGTTGTGTAATTCCTGCAATATCCGTCTGGAGTGCCAATTCTACTAATGTGTAGACTACGCACTAGTGAGATGTCACGCGGGTCTAGGAGATTCCAGAGTTTAGTAATGTCCCAATCCATTCTTGCTGGTTCGTATATTGGAGGCAAGATGGGTGGTCTTGCGTTTTGGTCTGGGATCCATGGGTCATGCCAGACAAGGGTATGTTCTCATGTGCCAATTGTACGTCTGAGTCCTTTAGTGACGAGTTCTTTTGCTTCCATGATATTTCTCCAGCCGTAGGATGGTCTCGAGGCTTTAGACACTTTCAATGGATGCGATATTTTCTAAAAATATCTGCCCTTGAGGACCCTTGTAAGTAGGGAATTTGGATATTCTTCCAATCTCGAAAGTTGTTTAGCCAACAAGGCTATGTTAAATTCTTCGAGGGATCGAAATCCAATTCCTCCATCTTTTTTTGAAAAGCAGAGTTTATCCCATGCAAACCAGTGCATTCCTTTCGAGTTAGAGCCAGTGCTCAACCAGAATTTTGAGATTACGCTAGTTAACTTCTTGCATAACCTTTTGGGGAATAGGTAACACGACATTGGGAATGTCAGAATTGCATAAGCAACAGACTTAAGCATGATCTCTTTTCCAGCTCTAGAGAGATATTTTGATGTCCAGCCGTTGACTTGTGGGTGGAGATTATCTTGGACGTATGTAAGGGTCTGAATCTTCGAACCTTGAAGCTGTTCCGAAATGCCGAGATATTTTCCATTCCCACCATCGATGGAGATATCAAGGATATCCTTGCTTTCCAAGGGTACTTTTTTCCCAAAAATAATGGCTGATTTTTCAAAATTAATTCTTTGTTCGGAAGCCTTTCCATAAGACTCAAGGATACCAAGGCGGTGACTGCATTGCTCTGGCACGGCTTTGCAGAAGAAAAGGCTGTCATCTACAAATAAGATATGAGATATCAAAGGGCTTGCTTGGGCTACTAGGCATAAAATATTAGTATAATTTGGTATTTTCATTAAAATTTAAACAAGAAAATTATGTGAGTGTGTCCACATCTGGGGCAGCTCAGGTCATTCCCAATGTGTCTTTTGAAATTTTTTTCATTAACTGCTATTGCTCCGGACATGCATTGCCAGAGAAAGTGCCAGAATTTCTTCCATGTCTTGAGTTTCCAATTTTTTTCCTTGGAGGGGTTGAGGGATGGTAGCTGATTTTGGAAGTTAAATTTGCTATCTTTTTCGGCTCTAGCCAGGTATATCCTGATTTGACTGAATACTTTCTAGAGGTTGTGTAATTCCTGCAATATCCGTCTGGAGTGCCAATTCTACTAATGTGTAGACTACGCACTAGTGGGATGTCACGCGGGTCTAGGAGATTCCTGAGTTTAGTAATGTCCCAATACATTCTTGCTGGATCAATAAGTTCGGCGACTTTCAGCTCTGGGTCGTATATTGGAGGTAGGATGGGTGGTCTTGCGTTTTGGTCTGGGATCCATGGGTCATGCCAGACAAGGGTATGTTCTCATGTGCCAATTGTACGTGTGAGTCCTTTAGTGACGAGTTCTTTTGCTGCCATGATACTTCTCCAGTCATAGGATGGTCTCGAGGCTTTAGACACTTTGAAAGGATGCAACATTTTTTAAAATATCCGCCCTTAAGGACCCTTGTAAGTAGGGAATTTGGATATTGTTGCAATCTCGAAAGTTGTTTAGCCAACAAGGCTATGTTAAATTCTTCGAGGGATCGGAATCCAATTCCTCCATCTTTTTTTGAAAGGCAGAGTGTATCCCATGCTAACCAGTGCATTCCTTTCGAGTTAGAGCCAGTGCTCCACCAGAGTTTTGAGATTACGCTAGTTAACTTCTTTCACAACCCTTTGGGGAATAGGTAACACGACATTGGGAATGTCTGAATTGCATAAGCAACAAACTTAAGCATGATCTCTTTTCCAGCTCTATAAAGATATTTTGATGTCCAGCCGTTGAAGTTTTGGTGGAGATTATCTTGGACGTATGTAAAGGTCTGAATCTTCGAACCTTGAAGCTGTTCCGGAATGCAGAGATATTTTCTATTCCCACCATCGATAGAGATACCAAGGATATTCTTCAGGATATCCTTGCTTTCCAAGGGTACTTTTTTCCAAAGGTAATGGCTGATTTTTCAAAATTAATTCTTTGTCCGGAAGCCTTTTCATAAGACTCAAGGATACCAAGGTGGTGACTGCATTGCTCTGGCACGGCATTGCAGAAGAAAAGGCTGTCATCTGCAAATAAGAGATGAGATATCGAAGGGCTTGCTTGGGCTACTAGGCATAAAATATTAGTATAATTTGGTATTTTCATTAAAATTTAAACAAGAAAATTATGTGAGTGTGTCCACATATGGGGCAGCTAAGGTCATTCCCAATGTGTCTCTTGAATAATCTTTCAGTAACTGCTATTGCTCCGGACATGCATTGCCAGAGAAAGTGGCAGAATTTCTTCCATGTCTTGAGTTTCCAATATTTTTCCTTGGAGGGGTTGAGCGATGGTAGCTGATTTTGGAAGTTAAAATTGCTATCTTTTTTGGTTCTAGCTAGGTATATCCAGATTTGACTGAATACTTTCCATAGGTTGTGTAATTACTGGAATATTCGTTTGGAGTGCCAATTCTATTAATGTGTAGACTACGCACTGGTGGAATGTCACGCGGGTCTAGGAGATTCCTGAGTTTAGTAATGTCCTAATCCATTCTTGCTGGATCAATAAGTTCGGCGACTTTCAGCTCTGGGTCGTATATTGGAGGCAGGTTGGGTGGTCTTGCGTTTTGGTCTGGGATCCATAGGTCATGCCAGACAAGGGTATGTTCTCATGTGCCAATTGTACGTCTGAGTCCTTTAGTGACGAGTTCTTTTGCTGCCATGATACTTCTCCAGCCACAGGATGGTCTCGAGGCTTTAGACACTTTGAATGGATACGACATTTTTTAAAAATATTTGCCCTTGAGGACCCTTGTAAGTAGGGAATTTGGATATTGTTCCAATCTTGAAAGTTGTTTAGTCAACAAGGCTATGTTAAATTCTTCGAGGGATCAAAATCCAATTCCTCCATCTTTTTTGAAAGGCGGAGTTTATCCCATGCTAACCAGTGCATTCCTTTCGAGTTAGAGCCAGTGCTTCACCAGAATTTTGAGATTACGCTAGTTAACTTCTTGCACAACCCTTTGGGGAATAGGTAACACGACATTGGGAATGTCGGAATTGCATAAGCAACACACTTAAGCATGATCTCGTTTCCAGCTCTAGAGAGATATTTTGATGTCCAGCCGTTGACTTTTTGGTGGAGATTATCTTGGACGTATGTAAAGGTCTGAATCTTCGAACCTTGAAGCTGTTCCAAAATGCCGAGATATTTTTCATTCCCACCATCGATGGAGATATCAAGGATATTCTTCAGGATATCCTTGCTTTCCAAGAGTACTTTTTCGCAAAGATAATGACTGATTTTTCAAAATTAATTATTTGTCCGGAAGCATTTCCATAAGACTCAAGGATATCAAGGAGATGACTGCATTGCTCTGGCACGGCTTTACAGAAGAAAAGGTTTTGTTCTGCAAATTAGAGATGAGATATCGAAGGGTTTGCTTGGGCTACTAGGCATAAAATATTAATATAATTGGTATTTTCATTAAAATTTAAACAAGAAAATTTTGTGAGTGTAGCAAAAACAAATGTTTCATAGTCTCCATATCTCTTGTTTGTATCTTCCTTTCTCTTCTTTTGTGTAATTATTAATTAAACTAATGTTAAGAATCTCTTCTTTGTACTATAGTTACATATGCGCTAACTTTACATATTTTTTGTGTCAACAAACTTTGTATTTAATAATTCCTAATGAACTAAGAAGAATAAATGGAAAATATACATGAGGAGATAATACCAAAAAAAACACGTGTAAGCTCAAAATAATATAACAATCCACATGTCAAAGAGAAGCATGCAAAATAGAGACCTTATTTCTCCATCGCCGGTGAGTCATCAAACTGTCGGACAACCTCTATCTTCTCCTTGACAATGATTTTTTCTTCCATTGTTTTGCTTGTGATTAAAAAGCTTGTTACTCCAGACATTAAAATTTGGAAAAACTCAAATTGATCCGAAAAAGTCCTTATTTTGGACCATTCTAAAAAGGATGCCAAATCTGTTGAATCTCACCAAATCAACTGAGAAGATTCAAAACCCCATCTTTTTCAGCCGAGAAACTTGACCTTTTTACCAATCAATTGGTTTTAACGTGGGCAAATTATTCTCTTAAAGAAAAAAATCTGGGCAAGACAAGAGAAGAAGATTCAGCAAAAGCAATACAGGGTTTGAAGTTTATTTTGGAAGAAAAGAGATTACACGAATCCGGATTAAACCGGAAAACTAGCTCACAAACATATTGAAGCTTTATATAATCAATCTACCAGAACAAAATAAAAGGATTGAAGACCTGTTCTGATTAAATTGAAACTACACTCCAAAATCGCCAAGCGAAAAACAAAAGTCTCCAAAGAGAAACTAAAAATCTGATCTATATTGATCAGAAGAACAAAAAAAAGTTTTAATCTCATCTTTCTTCGTCCTGTGAAAAATGTAGATAGAGAACAAAGAAGCAAAGAGAGAAAACGTAACTTTACATGTTTTCTAAAGATCACATTTCATTATTCTTGCACTTTTACCAAGAATACAACACATGTTGACTCTCTTAGTAAAAACATAAAGAATACACAACAGTAAATAAAATTTTATATTTTTTGACAAAAAAAATATTTAGACATTAGTGGGTATCTAGGCAAAAGCCCAACTGATATTTTAAAGGTATAATATTGATGATTAGTCCGGTCTCAGAGTTTTAATGAGACATTAAACATGGTCTCATCTTCGTCAAGCCAATAAATATTTGTTATTTTAAAGTAACTAATGTGATGTGAGATAAAATAAATAAATTTTGGAACTAATAACAAAATGACATTTACAAACTTGTTTTAGAAATGTTTTTTTTTCTTGACAAATGATGATAGATTGTTTAGGATTTTTTAAAATTATATATATTTTGTCAACATTCAATTCTAAACTAATTCAAGTTTTGTACGACATCGACGATGTTTCGAAGATAAGTTATATATGATTTGTTTTAACTACACGAGAGAAAGTGACATGTGAGGCTCAAGTCTCCTTTGAAAAGAAACTAGCATAGTCACTACTGCTTTTAGGGATATGGACAACAATAATGAGGAGTAGTTATGATATGCACTTGGTTTTAACCCAATTAATGCATACACGTGTAATATAGTATGATCCCATACTGAAATTGAGAGCTTTATTCTCAATATGATCGGTCTTGCAATCAACTACAATTTCTTAATGAATGACTCGACCACATGCCATTTTGTGTATGAATATTGGGGATTGGATGCTCTACATCAATCCCCATTGACATACAATACTCATTAAAGGCTTTTGATGTATTAACCAGCATTATCAAGTCCTAATGGTTCAGAGAACTGCATTCTCAACCTTATTATTTTGGCAATAAACTTTGCGAAAGTCGTATTTCGTGTCGTCAAAAGATTTTGTCCATCTACCGGATCCATCAATCAATACCATGAAATACTTAAATTGTCTGCATAGTGGGTGGACCAAGCCACATGTATCACCACGAATTCTTTCCAAAAATATTGGTGATTTATTCCCAACTTTTTTGTGATGGCCGAGTTATAAGTTTTCTTTGAGAACATGCATTACATGTAAACTCGTCTGTTTGCAAAATTGTTTCACTTTTCAATGGATGGTCACTTAAATTTTCACTATTTTTCTCATCATAACTGAATCAAGATGTAATAACCTAACATACCAGACTTTAAATGTACTAGTAAAATTCAGGTTTACGGTGGCATATAACTCAATAATGTTTATATTTGTACAATAAAATCCAGAATATAACATTTTTAACTCTTCCAATATATGTTTCCTCTCAGATTTAATGCAAATATATTCAGTCCCATTTGTGCTCGTAGTCACCATATGATATCCATTTCTCCGAATATCCTTAAAACTTAATAAATTTGTATAAGACTTGGGAAATAAAATACATAACTTATTTCAAATTTTGTTCATGTTGGCATTGAAAATGATACATCCCATAATGGGGGTCGTCCAAATGGTTGATGGAAGCTCAAATCGGATCAACCAAAGAAATGATCGATTGGTCGATATGTCTAGAATATGACTTTCAACCTTGAAACAAATGAAAATGATATGAGATTTGGTTTATGATATTAATAAAACAAGAACAATAAACAAAGAAAAAGGATAGATATGGGAGAATCACACTGCTGGATGTGTATCACTCTTAGCTTGATCAAACAATGGACTTGAAGTGGAATTGCGGATGAAAGTTTAATTGAATCTCTCAGTCTAATGGTATGATGGAACGATGTGATTGACTCTCTCCATCTGTGTACTAAGCTTGTTTGATTTTCAAAAACAAACTAGACTCACAGAATCAATAAGACGACAAAGAATTTCTCTTTGAATCTTAAATACTGATATTTTATACAAATAACACTCTTTGATAAAAACTGAATAACTTTTATAAATTCTTAGATGATTGAGGGTGGTTTGTACAAATGTCGACTATGAGTTTATATAATTCTCAGATAAAAATTTTATAATGTTCTAAAAGGATAAGAAGTGGAAACAAATCAAAAACAAAGCAAGAAATCGAAAACTAGCCGTTGGAGCTTTTTGTGGATTTTTGGCTCTAAGTGAAAAACTTGATTCTTCTTAAACCTGGACAGTTTAAGGTCATAAGAGACATTCCTTGAGATCTCCTGGATGACTTGTAATATGCTGATGTCGTGCATAAACTCAAGGAAAGAGAGCTGTTGGAGTTTGAATACAAGAAACTCCAAATAAGGCAAGTTGGTGTTAATGAGGATACTCTTGATCCTGTGGTTGTTGGTGCATGGAATTGATTTAATTTTTCTGACTCTTCTGGATCATTTGATGAGTCTGAATTTCTATATGTATCTCCTGGTCGTCAATTTTTGGTTTGAAGCTGATTGAAACGGTTAGCTTCCAATTGAGGCAAGTGTAGAAGTGACTTGGCCGGTTTGGAGATTCGAACATATCTTCATAATTCCGAGGCCATTTCTCTTGATATTGGGCTTTATAGAAATCTGAGAGAATCATCTCCAATCCTATGATCAGCTTTGGCTCAGGAAGCTTCTTTGTTGGTCCTTAATCATCTCCTAAAGTCGGGTACTCGCATATGGACGGGATGGAGAACCTCCGGTTTTTAAAATTCATAACTTCCTGGTCCTTGAACATTTTGGCCCGATTTTAATTGGGATGGACTCCTTATTTAGTGTAAAATCCATGAAGATTTCCCTCATGACGAAAACCCTTCTCGTTTGTAAGATATAGCATTTTTAGTGCACATATATTCTGGTTGGCGCCATGGCTGGTTGAGTAGGGCATTGGATCGACCACTGGTTTAGCTACTGGTTTTATGGCCTCCTCATACCCTCCCCCTTGAAAAATTTCGGACCTCGAAACTGGATAACCTGCACCAAGATAGAGAAAGTTTGGTTTCATTCTCTTTTGAGAGTATAGAACATTACATTGGTATAATTTCAGTTTGGTGATGCATGGTGCAGCTGGTGGATCTTCTTTGAGAAGATGTTAAAGGATCACACTTTTGTTCTGGTTATGGCCATTGCATCTCTTCTGGAGTGGATGGTCCTTCAAAGTTTTGGTGGCCACATTTTGATCTTCCTTGAAGTTGTTTCTTCTAGCAACATAAGATTACCCTTCTTTGAAGCTTTCTTCTTTGCAACCTGAAATAATCTCAACATTCATAAGTTTTGGAATTTGAACAATCCATTGTTCGGATTTTGGTTTCGCTTGTGAGGTGGTTCATGACTGAGCTTAGGTCTGGTTCCTTACTGGGAACTTTAGTAAGCATATAGCTTTCATTTTTGCTTCCTACAACAAGAACACACACGTAAGTACTAGTACCTCTAGGTGGTGTTAGACACTTACCTTGGTGGGATACTTTTAGAATTGGTTTTGCTTCTTTAAGCAACATGGACTGCATAGTGTCTTGAACCATCTTCTTGCCCATCACAAGGGTGACGCGTGATGGTTCCTCTCTTTTGAATTTATGCTCCTTAATTCATGTTACAGCACCCTTTGACAAATACAAGTGCATCACACAAGAATTTTGAACCAACAAATCAGATTAAAAAACACTATCACTCATCATAGATAAATCGGTTTTCTTTTCTAGTGATGTTTCTGTTAATGCTTGCTTAGTTAGACAAACTACAGCAAAGTTTCCTCTTTTATGGCATCTATAACATATCTTATTTCAAATATTTAGAGTTAAAAGACTTAGCTTGGCTTGATGCCTCTTCTTTCTTTTACTATGGAATCTCCTTGATTCTTGGACATAAATGATGGACAACTTTTGATTCCGACAAGGATGTGGAGATCGTGTGTTTCGGGACTTCAAAACTTATCTTAACATTCCTTATAAAAAAGTAACTCATACCAGTGGGAGATGATTTATAAACAAATTTATCAAGTATAGTACTTACCTTGGCCTTTTCTTGAAATATCGGTTTTCCTGGTTTTCTTTGTGTCTGGCCAACGTGTCTTGGCTGACAAAGTTCTTATTCTCCATGGACTTTTGGACCTCATGAAGTTGGTATTGATCATAAAAAAGTGGGCATCTGGTTTGGCTGAATATTATCTTGATGTATCAAGCTTATATGGCCTTCTTTTGGTACAACTCTCTTTGCCTCTTTAAACCCATGGCTTAAAAACCTTCTTGCGTACCTTTATCTAATCTCTGGTATTGGAAGGGAGGATACATACTTCCTGATCATGGCATCTTTAAGATCTTCCCACATTTTGATAGCCTCTCCTTGACTCTTCCCTTGTGAACAATCTATTATTTTCCACCATGAGAATGCTTTTTCGGAGAGCTGTTTGATAGCAGGTCTCAGCCTTTCTTTATTTGGCAAGGCATGGTATGAAAAACAATCATCCATAGTTCTTTCCCATGAGAGATAATGATCTGGCTAACTGCTTCCTAAAAAGAATAAAGCTTAACATCATAAAATCAAGACAAGAATGAGTTAAGTATTCATGAGTGTAAGAAGTTTGGTGTGGGGTGATCCATGAAGGATCCGGTGGCTTGGGCTCAACAGAGCCAGCCTCTGGTGCATCTCCAAATCTTCTTTCTCCATGTGGTGGTCGTCGGCCTTGTGTCTTATTTCTGTTTCCCAGTTGAGCAATTTATTATTGAGCTTTTGTATAGCTGATAACTGTTGGCTCAGTCTGGCCTCTAGAGTTAGGTCGTGTGCTTCTCCGACCATTGCTTCCTGAAAACACTTTTAAAGATCAAGTGAAATATGTTGAAGTTCTGGTCTAGCAAAATAATAATGAATCAATGCAACTAATTTAACTAAATCGAGAAATACGCAAGTATTGAACTGAAATACTATAAACATGATTTTTCTTTTGGTTTTATGAAGACAGTCTCGAAATGAAACAATATGAAAATAATATCAAACACAAAATTAAAGAAAATATGGAAAGCAAACTAACACTGATTTTTTTTTATTGTTGAGTTTTCTTAATATGCAAACAATTAAATCAATAATATGCAAAATGATATAAACTATGGTTTGAAATATATTTTTTTTAATTTTTTTTTGACTTGATATACAATGCTAAAGAAAAAAAAAGAAACAGTTTAAACCAATGTTCTAAAAATCGCTAGGCGGCATCTAGACGTTCAATAGGGCCTAGCGCCTAGGCGTATTAATCGGGGCCTAGGCGTATTAACTCGGGGCCTAGATTTATCGATATATTCATATGTTATTTCATTATTTTTAGGTTTATATTGTATTTTAGTATAGTAAATTTTTCAAAGTCAATATAACTAGAAAAATACAAAAGAGTCTTATATACAGTTTCAAAGATATTCTAAGTAAAACTAAAACATAATAACAAAAACTCTGTTATAATATGATAAAACGTGAAGCTGTCAAAGTTCAATAAAACCATAAAATTCAAATAAACTAATGTTCAATAAAATATAAAAACCTAAACGTATAAGGCAAACCAAAAGCACTAAGTTTCTTCGACTGCAATCCCATCCACATTTACCACCTGTTCACTATCAGATTCAAATTCAATGTCATTGACAATGTCATGCTCTTCATCAGAATCAATATCATTTGGAACTTGGTAACCAGGTTCGTCATTAAGCGCTACGTCAATCTCAAGTGGATCCACAAGCCATTCTTCTGCGTTATTTTCATCTCCATCGTCAAGAATAACATCAACATCTTTATCTTTGATCCTTTTTTGTTTGTTGAACAACTTGGCATTGAATTGGACATAAACTAGACTGTTAAGTCGATTAACATCTAGTCTATTCCTCTTTTTAGTATGTATCTGCAAGAAAGAAGTAAGGAAAACCCCACAAAGTCACCAAAAAAAATTCAGAAAATAGGCATATATATATGCAACCAGTAAACACCAACCCCTTCAAAAGCACTCCAATTCCTTTCACAACCAGATGAACTAGATGTTAAAGATAGAATCCTGGTTGCTAACTTTTGCAATGCTGGTACATGACAACCATGTATTGACCACCAACTACCTAAAATATAAATTAAAATGAGAAAAAAATGGTTGATCAAAGAAGAATGACATTTTATAATTCAAAAGGATACCTGGATCAAATTTGTTATCGTTTTGTGAACATCCTCTCACAGCTATTCCTCTCGCAAAAGCACCAGATTTTGTCTTATAGATATTGAACTCTTCGTTTACGACTTGATCTTGTTTCTCGTACTCACCATGGTAAAACGTCTCAACACAACTTACAAATCCATCAATTAGTATCTGATCATGCTCAATGGTTGTGTCCTTGTAGAAGTTGAATGGGTTCAGTAAATAAGCACTCATGTGCAGAGGAGAATCCAACCGACCTTTTATTTTCTCATCGATGATATCAAAAATAAGTTTGTAGTTTCTCTCCAAGTCATTACAAGCTAACTTAATCTTACTCCTTACTTCTAAGAGCTCTCCAAAAATAAAACCCATTGAAGGTTTCTTCTCTCCATCAGCAACCCTAAGAAGTTTTACTAAAGGTCCAAAAACCTTTAGCACAAATATCACACCATTCCAGAATAAAGAACTCATAACAGTTAAGAAACTGTCTTTTCCCTTCTTACTTTGTGAATGCTTGCATGCGTCCCACTCTTCACTGTTAAACATTGCTTTTAGTTGAATCTTCTTTTCCAATAAGCTTTGTAGTGTCAAAAAGGATGTAGCAAATCTTGTAACTCCTGGCCGAACAATATCCCTTTTCTTGGTATGTGATCTCATCATTGCTAAGGTTTTATGATGAGCATATATGAAAATCGTAAGAGCTTTAGCTTGATCAATGATTTTTGCAAACTTCGGAAACTTTGAAATTCCTTCAAGCATCAAATCAATCGTATGTGCAGCACAACCTGTCCAAAAAATATTTGGCCTATTCTCTTTAAGCATCTTTGATGCTGCCACATTATTGAGAGCATTATCAGTTACTACTTGAACAACTTTATGAGCTCCAACTTCTCCAATGCATCTATCAATATACTCAAAAATGTATAATCCTGTGTGAGATTCTGTAGAAGCATCTTTTGAAGACAGAAAACATGTTCCTCCTCTAGAATTAACACACAAATTCATTATGCTCCTCTTTTTCCTATCAGTCCATCCATCAGTCATGATAGAACAACCGTATCTATCCCATTCTGCCTCTTGACTTTTAAATAGCTCCCTAGTTCTTTCTTCTTCCTCTTTTAACAGTGGTTCTCTTAACAGATATTGAGTTGGAGGAATCCAACCACGTCCAAATTGTCCAAGAGCCTCACAAAACATTTTAAAAGCATCATTCTCAATGGCATTGAAAGGAATACCTGATTGATATATCCATCTAGAACAATATTGCTGCACTTGATGAGTTTTTTCCTTGAAAAGTGAATCATTGATGTTTTGTTGTCTCATTTGTGTACCAAGAGGAGCTTCAGGATTGATAGTTGTTGCAAACTTATCCATAGGACCTTGAAACCTGCGCTGTTTTAGAGTCCCAAAGTTTTCTTCTAGTTCATCTTTATGCTTCTGCATATCTATGTTCACTTCAGCTCTTAGCATATCACCTTCATGTTTCTTGGCCAACTTTCTCTTCTTTGCTTCTACTATGGCATTTTTACATTTATCCTGATCAACTTTCAACGACTTGGGACATGCAGTGACATTTCCTGAGATATGAGCAACATGCTCTTTGATCCGATACACACCTCCAGACATTTCTTTTGAGCATAACTTGCATTTAACTCTATCTGGATTCTTTGGATCACACAATATCCCATATTCCCATCCAATGTCACTAGAGTTTCTCTTCAGTGAAGTTTCGGTCGTGGGAGCCACAGGTTCAGAAGCCATGTAAAGCTGTAGACAAAAAAAATTGAAACTCAAGTCAAAAGTGAAGAGCAAGAGCAAAAGAGGATCAAACGAACAGAGACATGCAAATTAAAAGTCACCTTTTGATTAGGATTGCTGGTTGAGGAAAAAAAACAGAGATGTTAAGAAGAGAAGAAGGCACGATGATACAATAACTATTAAACTTTAACCCTAAGCCACGTTTGATGGCCCATTTTTTTAGTTATTATCTTTAACAAAATGAGATCGTATTTAAGTAGCCAGCATTTTAAATAAAAAAATAACCGAACATTAAACCAAAAGTTAAGCGATTTGACCGATATGGCCGAAATTCACCGCCTGGACCGCGTTCCCGAGTTATCGCACCGATTTGGGTACAATCGTTTCGGTTTGGCTTGGTTAAGCGCCTAGCCGGCGCCTAGCCGGCGCCTAGCCGGCCGCCTAGGGCGAGTTTTGAACCATCTTCTTGCCCATCACAAGGGTGACGCGTGGTGGTTCCTCTCTTTTGAATTTATGCTCCTTAATTCATGTTACAGCACCCTTTGACAAAGACAAGTGCATCACACAAGAATTTTGAACCAACAAATCAGATTAAAAACACTATCACTCATCATAGATAAATCGGTTTTCTTTTCTAGTGATGTTTCTGTCAATGCTTGCTTAGTTAGACAAACTACAGCAAAGTTTCCTCTTTTATGGCATCTATAACATATCGTATTTCAAATATTTAGAGTTAAAAGACTTAGCTTGGCTTGATGCCTCTTCTTTCTTTTACTATGGAATCTCCTTGATTCTTGGACATAAATGATGGACAACTTTTGATTCCGACAAGGATGTGGAGATCGTGTGTTTCGGGACTTCAAACTTATCTTAACATTCCTTATAAAAAAGTAACTCATACCAATGAGAGATGATTTATAAACAAATTTATCAAGTATAGTACTTACCTTGGCCTTTTCTTGAAATATCGGTTTGCCTGGTTTTCTTTGTGTCTGGCCAACGTGTCTTGGCTGACAAAGTTCTTATTCTCCATGGACTTTTGGACCTCATGAAGTTGGTATTGATCATAAAAAAAGTGGGCATCTGGTTTGGCTGAATATTATCTTGATGTATCAAGCTTATATGGCCTTCTTTTGGTACAACTCTCTTTGCCTCTTTAAACCCATGGCTTAAAAACCTTCTTGCGTACCTTTATCTAATCTCTGGTATTGGAAGGGAGGATACATACTTCCTGATCATGGCATCTTTAAGATCTTCCCACATTTTGATAGCCTCTCCTTGACTCTTCCCTTGTGAACAATCTATTATTTTCCACCATGAGAATGCTTTTTCGGAGAGCTGTTTGATAGCAGGTCTCAGCCTTTCTTTATTTGGCAAGGCATGGTATGAAAAACAATCATCCATAGTTCTTTCCCATGAGAGATAATGATCTGGCTAACTGCTTCCTAAAAAGAATAAAGCTTAACATCATAAAATCAAGACAAGAATGAGTTAAGTATTCATGAGTGTAAGAAGTTTGGTGTGGGGTGATCCATGAAGGATCCGGTGGCTTGGGCTCAACAGAGCCAGCCTCTGGTGCATCTCCAAATCTTCTTTCTCCATGTGGTGGTCGTCGGCCTTGTGTCTTATTTCTGTTTCCCAGTTGAGCAATTTGTTATTGAGCTTTTGTATAGCTGATAACTGTTGGCTCAGTCTGGCCTCTAGAGTTAGGTCGTGTGCTTCTCCGACCATTGCTTCCTGAAAACACTTTTAAAGATCAAGTGAAATATGTTGAAGTTCTGGTCTAGCAAAATAATAATGAATCAATGCAACTAATTTAACTAAATCGAGAAATACGCAAGTATTGAACTGAAATACTATAAACATGATTTTTCTTTTGGTTTTATGGAGACAGTCTCGAAATGAAACAATATGAAAATAATATCAAACACAAAATTAAAGAAAATATGGAAAGCAAACTAACACTGATTTTTTTTTATTGTTGAGTTTTCTTAATATGCAAACAATTAAATCAATAATATGCAAAATGATATAAACTATGGTTTAAAATATATTTTTTTTAATTTTTTTTTGACTTGATATACAATGCTAAAGAAAAAAAAAAGAAACAGTTTAAACACATATTTTTATAGTTTTTCTTTTATGAAAACTAATGAATGAAAACACTATGACTATTTTTTTTTTGATTTTTAGTGGATCAAACCAAATAAACACTTCTTCTTTCTTTTTATTTTCTGGTTTCTAGGAATGATGAACAACAAGAACATAAAAATATGAAGAAACAAAACGACAATTATTATGGATTTTCGGTTTATATATGCAAATAAATGCAAAACAAGATGAATGATGCAAGGATAGAATGGACCTGGATCAGAAGCTTTGATCTCTGATACCAAATGATAAATCCCAGAATGGTTTCGTCCAAACGGTTGATGGAAGTTCAAATCAGATCAACCAAAAAAGTTATCGATTGGTCTGTATGTCTAGAATCTGACATGCAACCCTTAAACAAATAGAAATGATATGAGATGCAGTTTATGATATGAATAAAAAATAAAAATAAACAAAGTAAATGGATAGATATGGAGGAATCAAGCTACTGGATGTGTATCACTCTCAGCTTGATCGAAGAATGGACTTGAAGTTGAATTGGAGATGAAGGTTTGATTGAATCTCTCAGTCTGATGGTATGATGGAAAGATGGAACGATGGAACGATGTGATTGGATCTCCCAATTTTGCACTAAGTTTTTTTTTCACGAACAAACTAGACTCACGAAATCAATAAAACAACAAAGAATCTCTCTTTAAATCCTAAAGACACTACAAGAAAACAGGTGTATAACGACTACATGATTGGTTGTTAATTGGTCGTAATACTCTTTTACGACTAATTAACATCAAAACACCATTGGTCGTTATATGCTAGTCGTAATGCAAATTTGGTTGTAAATTAGTCGTAACAGTACG
Organism: Moricandia arvensis; assembly: GCA_905132765.1. Taxonomy (NCBI): domain Eukaryota; kingdom Viridiplantae; phylum Streptophyta; class Magnoliopsida; order Brassicales; family Brassicaceae; genus Moricandia; species Moricandia arvensis. The sequence continues at coordinate 21,884 of CAJHQP010005221.1, read as the reverse complement.
ACTCGATCACTCGTCGTCAGAAACATTTTCCACCTCATCATTTTCTTCAAATTCATCTTCGTTGGCTTCATCCAAAATTGCATCGTCTGGAAGTTCTTCATATATCGGATTATGCGGATCAACAAGTAAGATATCATCAATACGTCGCTCAGGTACTTCTACTTCGTTTACGCCATCTTCTTGTAAAGGCGGTTGTTCATCGTTCAATACTCGCCCGCGAGGTGTAACTTTTATAGCGGCTAACCAGGAACTTCTAGATTGTCTGATCCTTGGGTAAGGTATAAAACATACTTGGTCTGCCTGAGAAGCCAATATGTAGGGCTCAAATTTGTTGTACCTCCGTGTAGCATTTACGTCAACAACACCAAACTTACTATACCGAACACCTCTATTGACAGTGGGGTCAAAACCAGTCACATTTGAAGAGTACGCATTTGAGCTTCATGCCGAGAAACTCCACTTCTATGATCTCTTGTATGATTCTGTAAAAATCTGTTTCGCCTTTCACACATACTCCATAGTTCATTGTTGCTCTCCGGTTTCCATATTCGTAAGTATGAAAAGTATAACCACGTGTGAAATACATAGATGCTGTGGTGACTTTCGCGACCGGACCTTGTATCAATTCGTGTAACCACTGAGGATACAATGGATCATCATAATCGACCTGCAGTAGTATCGATCATCAATTTCATAAAAATATATATTTACCTGCATTTTAACCACTTCACAAAGTGTTGATCTTTCCTTTTGTTGATATATAATTGGTTGATATCCCTGGTATAGCTTCTTCGACTTGGGCAATGAAATCACTGTTTTAAAATAAATATAATTGATGATATATATATATATATATATATATATATTAAAACGCTACGGCATATAAAGAATATTACTTACTTTTCCAAATACTCAAGCTCCTCGCAGTTAAGGAGTATATATGTGTGGGCACTGTGATCGTCTTCAGAACTCGACCACCAAACTTCTTTCACTTTTCCACCTAGACATCCAACCTGACAGAATATGTCTGGAACGTCTTCAACAATATATGTCGGCACAACACCACCATCATCATACCTGCTCGTTGTTCTTTTCCGTGTCCGGGCATGTGATCCAAAGTAGTACGACGTGAAATGAGATGTTTCCGCATTCAAACTTCCAGCAACTATTGAACCTTCCACTCTTGCCAGATTTTTTGCTTTCCCTTTTAAATGTTTCATGGCTCGCTCATAAGGATACATCCATCCATTATGAACAGGTCCACGAAGCAGTGCCTCATACGGAAGGTGGATAACAAGATGTTCCATGACGTCAAAAAAAGTCGGAGGAAATATCTTTTCCAAATTGCACATCAAGATCGGGATATTCTCATCAAGTTGTCTGATTACATCTACAGTTAAGGTGCGTGCGCTAAGATCTCTGAAAAAAGCTCCAATGCCTACGAATAATTAATTAATGTACAAGCCAACGTAAGAAACTTTCTAATGTACATGACCAAAAAGTAATAATTAATATAACTTTAATATTATTTGTTACCTGCAAGTGCTTCGTGAACATCCTTTGGAAGTAACTCCGAAAATGCAAATGGTAGAAGTCGTTGCATAAACACATGACAGTCATGACTCTTCATACCTGAAAACTTTTGTCCATGCTGATCCACACATTTTGATAAATTTGAAACATATCCATCTGAAAACTTCACATCAGATGCCACCCACTTGAACAACGCCGCTTTTGCTGGTGCTGACAATCTAAAAATGGGAACCGGAATTTTCCCATCGTTTTGAATATGCAGCTCAACCCTAGAACATAATGCAGGCAAATCCAACCTTGAGTTCTTGTTATCTTTTGTCTTCCCAGGGATGTTCAACAAAGTATTGATGATGTTGTCAAAGAAATTCTTCTCTATATGCATCACATCAAGATTGTGGCGTAGAAGTAGATCTTTCCAATATGGAAGTTCCCAAAATATACTCTTTTTGTGCCAATTATGTTGTGTCCCGTAACCGTCGGGCATATTTGCAAGAGTGTGCCAATTACCCCCCATGGTGACTGTGTCTAGTCCTCCATAGTAATCAATATCTTTTTCGATTTCTTCTCCAGTTAAATAGGGTGGAGCGGTGTCCCTTACAACCCTCTTTGACCGAAACAATTTCTTATTCCTTCGGTACGGATGGTTAATGGGAAGAAATCTTCGATGACAATCAAACCATGAAGTTTTCCTACCATTCTTCAGCTGAAATGCGTCTGTGCTTCCCATACAATAAGGACAAGATAGTCTCCCATGCGTCGTCCAACCTGACAACATCCCATATGCAGGAAAGTCACTAATGGTCCACAAAAGAATTGCTCGCATTGTGAAATTTGTTTTTGTTGAACAATCATATGTTTGCACGCCTGTTGACCATAATTCCTTCAACTCTTTTATCAAAGGCTGTAGAAAAACATCCAGTGACCTCTTTGGATGCTTTGGTCCAGGTATCAATATACTCATGAAAAGCAATTCCTTTGCCATACACATCTCTGGAGGAAGGTTGTACGGTGTCAAGAAGACTGGCCAAAGCGAGTATTGTCTTCCAGACATTCCAAATGGACTAAAGCCATCTGTACATAGCCCAAGATAAACGTTCCGGGGGTTGCTTGCAAAATCAGGGTACACCAAATTCAAATGTTTCCACGCTTTTGCATCAGAGGGATGATTGATCTCGCCTTCTTTCTGAGTATGTTCCGCATGCCATCTCATTGATGATGCGTCTTCTCAGATTGATATAATCTCTTCAGCCTATCCTTAATGGATAAGTACCACATCCGCTGGTACGGCACTCTATTCCGTCCACGTCCTTGCGGTTTATATCGCGGCTTCTTGCAAAATTTACACTCTAACAATTCTGCATAGTCTCCCCAGAAGATCATACAGTTGTCTATACAGACATCTATCATCTCTGAAGGCAAGCCAAGACTATGAACAAGTTTTTGAATCTCGTAATAAGATTCAGCACACAAATTATCTTCAGGCAAATACTCTTTAAACAACTCAGCCCATGCATCCATACAAACCTCAGGTAAGTTATGATCAGTTTTGATATTCATCATCCTAGCAGCCAATGATAATTTAGAAAGACCTTCTCTACAACCTTCATAAATTGGCTCATTAGCTGCTGCTAGCATTTCGTAAAATCTTTTTGCATCCAAGTTAGGTCCCTCTACATTTTCTACCTCCTCTATAATAGATGTTGTTTCACGAAATGCATCTGTGACCATATCATGCATCCTATCATGATCTACCATATGATGATCCTCTTGAAGGTAACTTTCAGAAAGCAAATGTGGTTCCTCTCTGTTATGAATAATCGCAACCTGATTACTACTACTAGCTTCATTCCTACTATCACCTTCTCCGTGGTTAAACCAGATATAGTAATGTGGAGTAAATCCTCTATTTACTATATGTTTCCAAACCGTTTCACTAGCAGCAAACTTCGTATTGTTGCATTTACGACAAGGACAGAACATTTTACCCGTTTCCTGTGTGAGAGACGTTTGTCCGGCCTGGTTCATGAACATCTCCGCTCCGTTGAGAAATTCGTCAGTTACTCTTCCCCTTGAATCTTTATGTGCATACATCCAACTCCGAATCTCATAAATATTTTTAGACATTTCTCTTAAAGTTTTTTTTCTTCCGTTTTAAGAATGAGGGAGAAGATCATATTTATAGAGAAATTTCGATTTTGGTAGGTAGTTAACTTAGTTGTTCAATAGATGCAAAATAGATGCAAATCAATTTGTTGTAATGAAGTCGCAAATTTACGACTAATTTACAACTAATAAAGCAATTAAATGTAAATTAGTCGTAAAAGTACAACCAATGCGTGACTAATGACATTTACGACCAATTAGGGACTACATTTGTAATATTTGAAAAAAGAGAAGAAAGATACTGGAATCACAAGTCCGTAGATTTTAAGCGAAACTAACGTTTTAACGTATGTCCCGCATTGATCTTTTCAAAGTTGTGATCCGAATATCTTTTTTTCTCTCTTTTTCTCAGATTTTTTAAATCTTTCAGCTCAATTATCAACTTTCTTTTTTTAAATATTTGTTTGCCTTTAGGAGAAAATGATGGATCTTTTATAGGAGAGTTTACGACTAATTAACTTTGACTTTTTACGACCAATGAGCATCTACTTCCTCCTTTAGTCGTAATTGAGTCATCCATTGTGACCATTTAGCATCGACTAGTCTTTAAACCCAAAACCGAAATCCCAAACACATGTTGTCGTACATTAGTTGTAAATGAACGACTAATGTACGTCTAACATATCTCGTTGTCGTACATTAGTCATTCTTCTACGTCTAATGTACGACTAACCATATTGGTAGCAAAGTAACCTCTATTTTACGACTAATTTCTTATTAAACGTAACTTAGTCGTAACGACGATGGTAAATTACGACTACATACATGTAGTCTTAATATGTAGTCGCTAAACCAGCGTTTTCTTGTAGTGAGACTAGTATTTTATACAAAGAACACTCTTTGATAAAAAAATGAATAACTTTTATAAATTTTTAGATGATTGTGGGTGTTTTGTAAAATTCGGACTATGAGCTTATATAATTCTCAGGAAAAAGGTCCTAACGTTCTAAAAAGATAAGATAGGAAACAAAGCAAGAAATCGAAAACTAGCCGTTGGAGCTTTTTGTGGAAATTTTGGCTCCAAGTGAGAAACTTGTTTCTTCTTGAACTTGGGCGGTTTAAGAGAATAAGAGAGCTTCCTTGGGATCTTATGGAAGGCTTGGAAGGTGCTGATGTTGTGCATAAACTCAAGGAAAAAAAGATTTATTGGAGTTTGAATGCAAGAAGCTCCAAATAAGGCAAGTTGGTGTTAATGAGGATCTTCCTGATCTTGTGGTTACTGGTGCACGGAATGGACTTTTCTAACTCTTCTGGATCATTCTATTAGCCTCCTGAATGCCTATATCGATCCCTTGACCGCCAATGTTTGGTTTGAAGCTGATTGAACCGGTTAGCTTCCAATTGAGGCAAGTGTCCAACTGGTTTTGCCGGTTTTGGAGATTCGATCATAACTTCATAATTTCATGGTCATTTCTTCTGATATTGAACTTAATGAAAAGCTAGAGATCCATAATGAATCCTATGATCGGCTTTGGTTCAGGCTGTTTTTTCCTTGGTATTGAATCCTCTTCTAAAGTCGGGTACTCACAGATGGATGGGGTGGAGAACATGTGGTTTATAAAATTCATAACTTTCTGATCCTTGATTATTTTTGCCCGATTCCAATTGCTATTGACTCCTTTTTGAGTATAAAAACCATTAAAATTTTCCTTGTGATTAAAACCCTCCTGGTTTATAAGATATGTCATTTTTAGTGCACATATATATTGGTTGGCACCATGGCTGGTTGAGTAGGGTCATTGGGTCGAACTCCGGTTAAGCTATGGTACAATGGCCTGCCTCATTAAAAAAACTGGCTCTTTAGAAGCCTATAATAATTTTTTTACTACCATATATTGTACGTATGCTTCTAGAGTATTTTTTTTAAAAAAATTCAATCTGGAAAAAATATTTCTTATCTTTAGATTATTGCAATTTGGTCAACGCTTTCTAATTGTGTATTTATCTTCTTTGATTTCCCCAAAATTTCTAGTCGTGACTCTAACTCCTAATTCATAGAAATGACTTTTAAATACAATTTAAAACACTAAAATGATCAAAATTTGAGGCTTCACATGCAACTTCCCATCTTTCTCTAGCTTTAGACTAGAAGCTACAATTTTCCATATATCTAAATGAGCATGGATTTTTCTCAAGAAAGAATAGTTTGGAAGTTATCTAAATAGCTGTGTCTCTATTTTTATCTGATTAATGTCTTCAAACCACAACTCTAAAGGTAGAGAGAGAAAAATGAGAAAAGTCTAAGGGAACAATGAGGAACACTAAGTTCCTTAACATTCCTTAAAAAATTACCATTCATGAGGAATCGTTTTTCCTTTTCATTCCTTCTCGTTCCTTTTTTCGTAGAGAATTATAGAACAGATTTGTTCCTTGTTAATTTTGATAAGGAATCAGCATTCTTCATCATTCCACAAATTTTATTCCTACTCATTTTTTCCTATTCATTCCTAATGTTTTTATTATGGTTACCAGTCACACCCTTAGTTTTTGGTGAAGAAAAATGTTCTCTTTTTCAATACAAATAGCAAACAAAAACCAAGACGTCATCAGACAATAAAAATTGATCAAATTACAGAATCCAAATGGCAACATGTAGAACAATTGCAGTGTAGTTCTAATAATAACAAAAACATATAGATATATAGGTATCTAAAGGTTTTTTATTACTATACTTGCTAGACATGGGCAATCGGGTGACCATTCGGGTTTCGGTTCGGGTTCAATCGGGTTTCAGATTTTCGAGTTTACAAAAATCAGCCCCATTCGAATATTATAAAAGTTGGGTTCGGTTTCGATTTGGTTTCGGTTCGGTTCGGATTTTGTAACTTTGGCTAAAACCGATTGAACCCGTAACACTTTCGGGTTTCGGTTCCTAATCGGGTATTCGGTTCTTTAACACTAACTTGTACTTGGTTTGACTCAAAAGGTACTTGATAAAAACTTCTGTTTACAATAGGAGATCATGCTTAAACCAAAAGATTCTACTTACAAACTTCAAATATAAAAAGCAGCCATAAAAGAAACTCGTGAATGATAAGACAGTGAGCTTAGTAAAACCAATGTTATAATTTATTAAAAAGAAAACCAAACAAAGAACATCATTATTGGAAAAAATCAAGCAAGGTTTACGATCATATGAAACCAAACGAAAAGCAATATAAGTAAATGAATGAAAATCAACTCTTCAAGCTTCAACCTTCTAACTTCAAACTCCAAACGTCACTCTTCAAGGCCTTGAGCCTCAAACTCTGACAAAAGAAAACGTAGTAAGTCAAAGTACAATAGAGAAATGTTAACTAAGAGAATATAAGTAAAGGAGAACCAGAAAGCATACCTTTATCAAGCTTATCAAGCATTTCAACATCATCTAGGATTTGTTCATTTGTGATGATATTTTCACCTAGCTTGATGTCAGCATGCATCCATTGCTCACTACACATACGAACCTCTATCGTGTAGTGAGTTAAACAGCTTCTGTGTGGTTCTAATATCATGTCACTTGTGCTAAAAGCACTTTCTGATGCCACTGATGAAACTTGCATAGCAAGAAGATCCCTGGCAATTTCTGCAAGAACTGGATACTTGATTTTGTGCACCCTTCAACATTTCTGATGCTTTCAACTTCAAATCAGAGTCTAAGCTACTAGCTAAACTAGTGAGATTCCTCTCAATTGTCACTATCTCACCATAGCATTGGTATGCATTGACCTTAGATGAGGTAGAGACAACAAGGGTTCTGTTGTAAAATATAACTAAAAACCTAATAAGCTTCTCAACAGAATTCCATTCCCAAGCAGCAGGTGGTCCACACCTCTTAACCCCATTATCTACTTCTAAAAAATAGTCATTGTACAACCTATCTTCTGCTTCCATCCTATCAAATGCTACCTTAAACTGTATTGCTCTAGATAGCATAAGAAAAGTTGAATTCCACCTAGTCTTTATATCCAGAGGCAAGCTACCACGAGTCATCTTTCCAATTGTGACTCTTTGATCAAACCTATTTAACTTACTAGTAGAAGACCAAACATATTGAACAACATTCCTAATAGCTAAGACATTCTCACTTAAATCACTCAACCCCTCCTTAGAAATCAAGTTGATAATATGAGCAGAACACCTCATGTGTAAAAAAAATTCCCATCTAAGACCAGAGCATCAGGAGAAACTAAAATAAAGGCTGTATGAAACCTCTTAAGAGCAGAAGTATTAGTAGTTGCATTATCTAATGTGATGCAGAACACTTTCTCGATTACCCAATCAACTAAACATTCTAAAAGGACATTAGCAATGGTTTGACCTTTGTGATCCATGACATACTTGAAGCCAATGATTAACTTCTTCAACTGCTACAATGCGTCAATGAAATTTGCAGTGATAACCGTATAACTTGCACCTGGTAGCCAATAAAACCATGAACCAGTGAGTATAAGTCTTTACTAAATTTATAAGACCGAGAACATAATAACTAAAACACATTACCTGTCACGTGAGAGACCCAAATATCAGTGGTGAGTGAGACTCGTTGTTTGCTTGTGCAGAGCAAATTCTTCAATGATGCTTTCGTCATCACAAACATCTCAACAATGTCCCTGGTTGCAGTTCTTCTTGAGTGAGGCTTGTACATGTTAACCTTGCAAGTAAGGAGATTATAAGAGTAAGTAAAGTTATATGACTTTAAACGTAAAATAAAAAGGTAGAGTTATACAAGTTCTTACCTTTCTGCAGAAGTGTTTCCAACTAGTACTTTCAATGAATGAAAGTGGCAACTCTACTAACACCACCAATTCGTTACATGCTTCTCTAAAAACCGGTTTAGAAATTTAGATGATTTCAGATTTCCTCCATTGTTGATTTGTTGTTGACTCTTCTCCTGACTAGTTAACCATGACTGGTGGTCTTTGCAGATTTCCAGATGCTTCTTCAGGTTTGAAGTTCCTGACTTGGATGCACATGAGAAAATCTTCTAACAATGGTGACATATGCACTTGTTACGGTTCTCTTTGGTTCTGGTGTAATTCTTCCACACATCAGACCTTGGCCCCACCATCTTCATCACCTTATTTGCCTGAGATGATGCTCCATGTGTTGCATCTGCAGTAGTACTCTTCTCATGGTTTTCAGTACTGTGGAACTCCTCTTCGTATTGCATTTCAACATCCATTGGATGTTCCCCACTTTGTTGGTTTTTGGAAGACGAAGATGCCATCTGCAAGAGAAGAAATAAAACATTAGAAACAGTATAAGAATCATTGTACATTATAAGCATTTTATAGAACAATAGCATCATAATCACTCAACTTCAATGACACAATTCATGTCAATTTGATATGAACAGGAAGTATAACTCGATTGTAAAGTCAACATACATCACACGCTTCATGTGATAACAATCAACATACATTTTCAGTTCAAGAATCATATCAGTTCGAAAAATTTATAAACCTTTTCTTAACTTCGTTAAAATGTATGATATCATCTTGCCAATGCTATTTAAAAAATTACAGTAACCAAGAAGACATCTAACGATGGAAGTAGCAAAATATATTTCATCACTTGCTAGATTATAAAAGACTTATTCACTCTAGATAAACAAAATACAATATCAGACAATCAAAGAAAACCTCTAGATATAAACATCCACTTTCATCTCACATCAGACACAAAAGTGATAATCAAAAAAAAAACATCAGACAATCGATAAATAGCAGAAAATTGTCCGTTAAACCAGATTAAGACTAACAAAATCACAAAAGTTAACCCAAAAATCCCAGCATATTACCCCAACAAAAACCCAAAACTAAAAAAAAGCAGGAAACTCATAAATGCATCGAGTATTCAGAAGAAAATTGAGTACCTCTAATTGATTACTTTTGGACTGAGGAGGCAGATTGGTTTCTCAGTTTTGAGAAATCGCAGAGACATTTATAGGAGCTACAGATTAGGGTTCAAACTTTGAATCGAAGATGGGAATCAATGAGAATATTTCAGAATCGGGGTAAGGAAAGGATTTCGGGAAGACTATTAGAGGAGTAGAGGTTTTGGAAAGCTTTGGTTGAGATTTTCGTAGAGATCTCGGTGTAGGGTTGAGTAATCAGGTCAGGAATGAAGAGCAAAGGGGATTAGGGTTAAGATAAATCCGGGTTTCGGGTGTAATCAATCGGGTATTGGGTTTTCACCTGACTAGAACCGACACCCATTGTAACATAGTTTTTAGGCCCGGTCGGTTATTTTTGGGGATCCAAAACCGACCCGAACCGCTTTTATCGGACCGGGTTCTGGTCGGGTATTCGGGTTCGGATAATTTTCCCTGACCTAATACTTGCAGTGCGGTGTGGTTTGTAAATATTCAGAGTCATAACCGTTTTTTGTTGGTTTAGGTATTTTGAGATTTGGAAAACCAATAAAATAAGATATTAAAGCGAGAATTAGTTAAAAGAGCATTTATTTTAGTAAATGTATATTTTTCTCATTTAATTTTAACTATTTGAATTGAACATGATCTAATTTGATAGGTAAGACTGCTCTCAACTTTTTAATTATATAATCCTTCTCACACTAACCATCATCATATGAAGTTTGATAATCTCTTTTATTGTTCAATAAAATTCAAGATGAATAAAGAAATTAGTAAAATAAGATAAATTTATTATAAATATTTAATTTATTAACAACTAAAAATAACATAAATTTTCATTATTATATTATTTTTACTATCTTCTTTATTTCATTTACAAATTATTTATTTATTTTACGATTAAAAATTATAAAATAATCAAACTAATGAAAGAAACTAGAGCACAACACAAAATCTAAACATAAAACCTCCTCAATCACATAGAAAAGCAAAATTTCATAGTAACACTAACTCAATAAAGTCCGGAAAATGATCAAAATCGAAGACTAACTAACTTCACCTTATCATAGAGTGTCTTGGCTAAAACAAGCAGATGCCAAAAAAGAGAAAGACAAAATCTGAGATAAACATTCCCAAACAAAAAGGAACGTGATCAAGCACCAACGCAAATAACCAAGAAAGCGAATCAGAGGAAGAATTAACACCAGAAGACCAAAGTCACCATGAAGCATGAAGACACATGCCTAAACCACTGGAAACACAAGTACCAACTAAGAGGTAGAAGCACCTCACAAACTAAACAAGCACAGACAAAGCGTCCATACTAGCGAAGAATCACAAAGCTCTAGATAGAAGGGACCAAGTCTCCAAGAAACTAACTCCACACACCTATACCAAGAGAAGCAGAGGAAGAAGAGAAACAACCTAAAAGAGGGAGAGTAAAATCCGACCACCAAGAAACCAAAGCCCAATCTTGAGACCATACACAATCTTCCAAGCCCACATAGCATACACAGAGGAAACACTATCCTAATCTCGAGTGGCAAACATGCGAAAGAGAGAGCCACCAGAGACGCGAGTAGCGAATGAACGCTGCAACGAGATGAGAAAACAGAGAAGGAAAGGGAGACAAAACGAACAGCTGAAATCTAAAGAATAAGAGGAGCAGCCAATATTGACCGGAACAGCCTACAACACCGGTGAGAAACAAATGCACAACTGGGAATTCATAAACCCGATTTAAAACAAATATGAGATAATCTCACAAGAGAAGACGAAAGAGAGGAAGAACAAGAGCACGATGGTGAATACTTTTCCAGTGATGGTGAGAAGCACCACACACCGGAAAGGTAAACATAATACATAGATGGTGATGGATCAAGGTCAATGTATGGGGAAAATACAAATGCTTAAATGCAAAGCATATTGAAATTCAATATGCTTTACATCAGGGATTCACTTCACCAATAACAAGTACTACTATACATACAACAAGACATTATTGAAAAACCAAACACAAAATATATTAACCTATCATCTACGACTACATAACACAATAAAAACACCATAAAAGTCTCTTAACAAATAAAGACTACCACATAATTACAACATCCAAAAAAATCATACTTAACAACAATAAAACAATATTCTGAACGGAGAGGGGACAAGCCCCTAGTATATAATATAAAAGTGTTATATTCTTCAGCAAGATAACCATTATAATCACATCAATTCTATTACTCATTGATACTCTCTAGATCAACCAGAAAGTCTGAAACACCGAGATGACTATCATCATTTAAACCATACAAAGATGACCTTGGTTCATCAGAATTTAAGTTCGTTTCACTTCCTTTCTCTTTTGACTTGGGATTCTCAATACAGATCGACTAAATGTTTTGGTATATGGCAAACATGTACTTAATTCCCCTGTCATACCGCACTGTAGCAAACTTTTTCATTTTGCTTTCTATCATCCCAACCACTTTCATTTCAGTGTAAATTATTATTAGTTCTTTCATCATAGGGATGAAATCTTCTTCATCATCCTCTTTCACGACCATGATAACGATCTCTACCATGTCCACGTCCTCTCCAATTATTATAATTGTATGATGCAATATTCGAGTTAGGGAATTAACCAGATCAAGAAGGATGGGCATGAAGTTTTAACGTCACGAGCTGATTATTCTACTCCACGATAAGGATTACTTGCATCAACTCCGAGTAGCGAGTATATTCATTCGTCCAATATTGTTGTTGAAGGATAACATTTCTAGAATGGAACATGGAAGGAGTTTTCTCAATAATATCATAAGAACTTATCTTTCCTCCACACAACATCATTTTTGATGTAGTTTCAAACGTCGTATAATTATATTCACTAACAATTTTTTTATAATCTGGAACCGGAGATGAATCCATTTGTGTTTTGATTTCATTAAGATCACATATTTCTAGTGATCAAGCTTCTCTTTTAAAGATTACTAAATATTTATAAGATCATATTTCATAATATATTCATCTTTTAGACCATCATGTATATGAATTCGTAAGAATATCATGGCTTTTATCCTTTTTCTCATCCGACACTACTTTTAATTTATTGATAGTTTCTAAAATCCCAATTCCTTTTAGGTGCATCTTTGCACCTACTTTTCAAATCATATAGTTATTCCCAATAATATCAAGGCAGTAATTTTGAGCTTTTTCAAATTCGATGTGATAACTGTATTCATAAAATATCATATAAAAATATAATAAAACATAATTTCAAGGTATAAATTAACGACATGATTTTAAATGGCTATAAAGCTATTACTATTGGGAATTCGACAAAAAATCCACTGAGATTACGGAGTTAATGTGTGGGAGGACCCTTTGATTTCTACAACATTAGCTAGATCGGCGTGACCTAATGTTCTAGTGGTTCACCCGAAAATGACTATTAGTGATCTTATTCATGAAGAATCAAAGGAGTGGGATGTTGTGCTACTCAAAAATTATGTTACCTAGGATGACATACCCATGATTCATAGTTTGGCCATAAGCCAAAAACAATAAACGTGATACCGCTGTAGCTATACAAAGAATGAACAATACATGGTTAAATCTAGATACTGGTTAACGCAAAAATATACTGAAAGCTGATGAAGAAAAATAAGTCTTGGATCCAGTAGCAAGCTTCAAGTCCCTTCTTGGAAAATTAAGGCCCCCCAAAATATACACCATCTTATTTGGCAACTCTTAACATGACATTTTGCGGTAACAAAAAACCTAACACGTCACCATATTGATAACTATTATCCATGATGTGGAGATCCAAATGAATCTGGTACTCATGCTATTTTTGAGTGCCCACTAACTCTACAGACAAGTCTTTGTTAGCAACACCATCACGTCCAAACTTATTTATGGCCCCAAGCATCTACACAAATATGAATTTTATCTTTTTGGAGAAAGAACAACAATGAGGATCCAAAATATTGACAAAGATCCTTAGTCCTGTACACCTAGTATATTTGGATGACTCGAAATGATAAGCTATTAGAGGCATTGACAATGGCCCCGTCAAAGTGGTCAGATATGCGGAAAACAAATTCCAAGCTTGGTTTAATTCAAATGCAATGGTGCCTTCATCTCTAAAAGATCATCATAATATGGAACCACATGCCCTAAGCCTTGCATGTATGTATGGTGGATTGCTCATGGACCTCTACAACACTGTTCAGCGGATGTGGATGGGTTTGGATAGACAGCTTAGGGAAGATTCGAACTAATCGGGATGTGCAACTTGAGCGACGAGAGGCTGCTTTTCATAATGAATTGAACAACTACGATGGGAAATGGAAAGCATGATCCAACATTCGACATGTCATAACTTTGGGACGAATTGCAAGGATTTGATTGCAAGGATAAAATAGCCACTAACATGGCCAAATTTTTGAAACATAATTGGATGAGATAAAGCACTTTCAATCATGATTCCCAACTTTCAAGATTTCTTACATTCCACGAACACAAAACGGAATTGTTGGTTCTAGCTAGAACTACAAGATCTTTTCATGGAGATTTATGTTTCATTGGTTGTTCTATTCCGGTCTAGTTTACCGAGACCACTTGCAGTTTGCATAATAAAAATTCTTTCTGCTGTCAAAAAAATAAAGGCAAAAATCAAAAACATAATTTAAATGAAACAACACATATGACCATTGGGTTAATTATCTAATGCTTAGGATTTAGAGTTGAGGGGTAGGGGTAGGATGGGGTAGGGTTTAGGAATGTAAAATTTAGTATTCTAGTTAATTTTAGAAAAATTTACTTCTTAAAAATGGTATTTATGAAAATGTCTCATTAATGAAGGTAAAAATGAAAAGTGTTATAACAAATGTGGTAAACTTGAAATTCTCCCTTCTAAAATAGGAAATTTCATGTTTACCACACTATTGGTACCATTTTTCATTTTTACCTTCACTAAAGAGACATTTTCATAAATACCACTTTGTAAGAGGGCACATTTTTTTAAATTAATTCGAATCATAAATTTTACATTCCTAAACCCTACCCCACCCTATTCTCACCACTCAAATCTAAATCCTAAGTCTTAGATTAATTAACCCAATGGTTAAAGTGTGTTTTTTTCTCTTGAAAAATAAAGGTAAAAGTAATTAAGATAAACATGAAAAGTGGTGCTATGAAAGTGGTATTTTTGATAATTCCTTTTAAAATCCCCTTTCTTTATAAGTTTTCCTGTAATCAATACTACCTCCGTTTCGATTTAGCTGTCATTGTAGAAAAAATTTTTTGTTTCAAAATAAGTGTTGTTTTATAATTTCAATGCAAAATTTATTAGTTTTATCTGTTATTCTATTTTTAATTGGTTAAAATGTAGTTAGGTGTATAGGTAATTGTGTTTTTATCTAGAAAATATATAAAATTAAATGGTTTCTTAATCTTCGTGAAAAAAACCTAAAATGACAAGTAAAACGAAACGGAAGAAATATTTCTGAAGCTATAAAACACTAGAAACCAAATTCAATAAAGTGAAACCTCCAAAAATATTGGTAGAAAAAGAAAACTAATTATCTTTATAACATTGATTAAGGCATTTTTGAAAATTAGTACAAAGAAATGATATTTTTGATAATTTCTCTTCTAACAGAAAGAGTAATCGGCTAATCTAAACTATTAAAGGAAAGAGTACAAATAGAAAATAACCCTAAGTTTTCCACAAAAATTACATACTTATGCCACTGAATTAAACTCAGTTCGTTTTACCTACATAAACTAAAATGAAATAAATCGTTTATGTCAACCTTATATCACACGTTAACATATACTAGCTTTAATATCATTGTCCTAAAATCACGTGATATCTTACTTATTATCCTTCCATATCTCAACGACAATCTAATAGTAGTATTTGTGATTTTAGTTTTTTAAAAACCAAGCTTTACGTGATAGATACCCTAATATCATAGCATGAATTATAAATAAGGTCGACACATAGTTACACGTAGCTCAACTTCTGCAGTACTAAACAGAGTCAAAATGTCTTCAAAATAAGAGTGTCCAAACATGTCAAGTCATTTAAAAGTGGTTCAGTTACCTCTGCTGAATTCTGATGTATAGGAAAAGTTCTTCACGAACTGGATTTACTGCTGAAATCCACACATAGCGCCAAAGTAAACTACAAACCTTTGTTGTTTCTGATATATGTGGAAAGTTCTTCAGTTTTAATCAGAGTTATATTAAGTTCTTCAACCATGTATACTTTCATAAAAGCTAATGAAATACTCATTCCGTTTCATTTTATTTGTCGTTTTAAGTTTTTGCACACAGATTAAGAAAACATTAAATTTTATATATTTTCAAAATAAAAATATTATTACCTATACACCTAACCACATTTCAACCAATAAAAAAATAAAATGATATATAAAATCATTAAATTTTGCATTGAACTTATAAAATGACACTTATTTTGAAACGAAAATTTTACCCTACAACGACAAGTAATTTGAAACGGATGGAGTATATATTAGTAGCTGGACAAACACACACAAATAACAGGTCTAAAATTAGACATGAGCCAATAAGCAAGTCTCATCATGAATTTTACAGGAATCTATAATCTAATAAAAGACTGAATACAAAGTCATGTTGGTCTTTACTTCTTATATAGCAATAGATATATACAAGCAGTTAAAAGACGAAATTTATAAGATGAACAAAAACGGGGAAAAAGTCAAGTTTTAGTTAATACATGTTTATTATCATAATTTTCTTTTGAAACTGATACGCGGGGTAATTCAATACTCCAACACAAATCTCGAGTTCCTCAAACAAGAATTCAAAATAAAAAGATAATAAAAATAAAACATAGATTAGTTAAAATAGTTCTGTGGAATTACTAAAACATTGTCTTACACTTAGCTTATGAAGTGGATTGTGTACTCAGCATCTTAGTACCTAATTTCTTCACATCTCTCTCGTATATTCATGCTTAAGCACGTAAACGTGATCGGCCTCGGCCAGCTCGCAATATTGTTAAGCAGAGCATTCACGTCATTGTTGTAATCAAGTTCACCTCACCAGAGAAGATCACAAGCTTCCCCGAGTTCCAGAATCTGCTTTAAGAGATCAGCTGAACTCATCTCCACCAGAAAATTTTGAAATCGTTGTCTCCCGCAATCTCAGATTAAAGACTATGACGGCATTAATGGTTGCAGCAGCACTAATGGCTATCTAAGGAAGATATTTCAAGAATATGTATTGTTAGATTTACCACAAATTACAATCATAAGAAGAGTTAACCTCCAAAAAAAATACCGATTACATATACATGCAAATGAAAATTTTCTCATTAATTGTTTTAAAAATTACTTCTGCTCAGTAAAAAGTTTAGTTGTTGAGAAATCAAAGAAAAGTTTCACTGCCCCTGTGAAACAACCCTACAGAAGGACCAGCGGGTTAACAAAATTTTATCGAAAACTTTTGGTTACAAAATAAAATTGTTTTGTTTGTCTTTGCGCGAAATAAATAAATAAATTGATGCCAACTAAACTTTGTAAAATTCATATATAATGTTTAAAGGCCCATTTTAACATTTGTGTACAATAATTGTTACTATATTATTCATTTTATATACAAATCCTTACCAAAAACTATAATATATTTTGTTTTTATTTTGAAATCGAACATCAGTTTATGGAAAATAATTATATTACAGTATTCATATTTTTATATTAATATTTATTAAAAAATTAAAAACATGAATAATAAAATAAAAATAAATTTCTAAATTTTATAAAAATCATTCTATATCAATTATAAAAAACATGATACATTAAATAATTTCATAATAAATGTAACTCAAAATTAATTTATCTAATATACAAATTAATTTAATAGACTTATTTGATTATATGCAATATAGAAAAACGCAAATATGCGAACCAACATAACCTATTAAATACTTAAAAAAACATGGGTCAAGAATTGTATAGATGCAAGACAACAAGATCTATATCACTTTTTACAGATTATAAAACAATACAACATTTATTTTACTTATGAACAAATTTGAACATATATAACATGTATTAACCGAAGCAACTATAAAGTTATATACTACAAACTAAAATATATTCCGCGGCGGACGTGCGGGCAAAGTCTAGTCACCATTAAAATGTAAGTAATTAGCGTTTTTAACACAGAACCTAAAAACAGTTAACTAGCCTTTGGACATTAAAAGCACTAATTAGCTAAACATGCTATATGACAGATGAATTTCAGCTTCACATTCACCGCCACGCTGGTACATGTGAACGTGACAGATCATTTTTGTGGCTAGCTTTGCCTTTACAGATTTGCATTTATTTTTGTCATTTGCATCTCAAGTTACGTATATCACGTGGATCTGCGCGTGCCCAAGTTGGTATCCATTCATTAAAAATAAAATCCAAAAATAGAAATAGTAAAGTTGTTTTCTTACCCTTCGGACTTCATATATTTTTGTGGCTAGCTTTGTCTTTTAATTTTTGATTCTTTGTTGTTAAAAATAATTGGGAAATTGTTAAAAATATCATTTTCTTTGTACCACTTTTCAAATACTTTAATCATTTTTACTCTTATTTTTTAAGAGGAGAAAAATATATTTATAACTCTGGATTAATTAATTTTAAGATTTAAGGTTTAGAGTTAAGGGGTGATGTAAAGTGAGTAGGGTTTATGAATGTAAAATTTAGGATTCTAAATATTGTTTTAAAAAAAAATTATCTCTTAAAAAATGGTATTTTTGAAAATATCTATTTAATGAAAGTAAAAATAAAAAGTGAAGCGGTAAAACTTGAAATTCTCCCAAATAATCAGAAAGTACCAAATATATCGATTATTGTTACTGTTTCGTTCAAAATATCATTATATCTTTATCTTATTCCTAACTGCTTATTATATTATTTATGTTGTAATTAATAAACTAAAAATTAATGGTATTTCATATATATATATATATATATATATATATATATATATATATTTCAATAAATAAAATTAATCAAAAATAGTAAAAACATAATTTTACTGGAAACAATTGAGTTTGAAAATATATGTATTAGAAGGTATAAATCTTCTAGACATTATTTGCAAATTGAGTTTGATACATATTATCTCTACAACCATTTTAAGTAAATAAATGTGACATGACATTCTAGAAAGATCTTTCTGACATGATGTATAGCTAAATATGATATGAATAATTATAATTAAGTTTAATATATATTTTAGTAATTTTTATAGAATATGATAGTAAAATATATATCATCATTAAAGTAAATCTATTCAAATATAATATTAAATAATATAATAATATTTTTATTTCTTTGAGAATTATTTATTTTTATCTCTTATAATTATATAATTTATTACCAAAAATAGTTTCAATTTTTTTACGATTTTTTAAAAACTTATAATTTTTATTTGTAATATCATTAAGCTATTTTATAGCTACAATTTTTTTTTAAAAAAAATACTGTTTAGTTTTATTTTTAATAATTATAAACTTTTATATCAATTTTATTTAATTTTATTGAAATTTATTTAATATATTTAACTATAAGAAATAGATAAAATCTATCTAGGACTATAATTTTAAAAATGTGCATATCTATTTTTAAATATAATTTAGAATAAACAAAAATGTTTAATTTATCTTAATTTTATATTCAACTAAATCAAAATTTATTTTAAACTATTAGTAAAAAATAATAAAATTTAAAATAATAATAATGTTTTAGATATAATCTAAATTTTAAGAAAATTATTGCTTCATATGGTGCAAAAAACACACGTAGTTATTGAATAAATTAAATTAAAATGATAAAAACTATGGAATATTCAAGAGCCATTTTTTATAATAATTAATTTCATTATTTTGTCTTAACTCTGTGATTAAGATTTATTATTTAAAACCATAAATAAGGTTATTTCGGTAAACAATTAAAATTTCAAAAACAAGATTTGACCTAATTTTATTCAGGGTCTAATAAGGACCACTTTTAACAATACTACTCTCTTACATATAATTTCAAAGAGACTTTCTAGAGTATCTAAACAAATATAAGTACTATTTTATCACAATTCATTATCTAATTAAATTTAAATAAAAATTAAATCAGTTACAAAAGACAAGTGTAAAACAGTCTCTCACATTTCTGTTGGGTATTTCAAAGAGATCCATGTGACAACTTACATTTTATTTTATCACTTTCCAATCTTTTCATTTAAAAAATGTCTAGATATCTTTTGGAAAACCTTATGAAAGTGCCCCCCAAAAAAATCAATTAAATAGTTTCTTAATTAGTTAACACCCCCGCCCCAAAAAAAAAGAAAATTTGAATCAAGTTATTGAATGGGTTTCTATGAGAGAGATTGAATTGGAAAAAAAAATGTTCTTAAAACAAAAGAAATATAAAAACCTATTTAGTTAAATTAGTGATTTTCTTGGGTAGTTAACAAACCCACTAAATTGTTCTTGAATAAAAAAAAGAAAATGTTTTAAAACAAAAGAAACATGAAAGACTATCACTTTTATTAAATTCGATTCTCAGCTACGAATCCCAACAAAGTCATTGTTCAACAAACACTCACAATGATTCAACAACTAACATACACTAACTATATAAAATCTACTATGTATCTAGCAAATGCTATACAAGTAACATAAATCCAAACACACTACTCAAAAGGCAGAACCAAGGAAACAAGAAACAACATTCGGATTCTACTGAATATGGCAATGCTTCTGTTCTGCACTTTCTTTACCTCTTTTAGGTAAAAGAGTTGATATGAACGTACACAACTTTGTTTTCTGCTCACAGACGTACATTCGTCTGAACTTTGGATCCTAACACTCTCATGATAGCCCTTGCTATGATCTCACCTGAGGCCACACCACCATTAGAATCTCCCGTCTGAGCCAGGGATTTTGGTGATGATTCCTTTTTCTTGTCCTTAGAGGCACAAATGCTCAAAGCTAACTTCTTTAACTTCACTCTTCCTCTTTTTTCCCCCAATGAGCCTACTCTCTGCCCTTGTTTTCTCCTTCCCATTCACTCTTGTTCTGTCTACTTTCATCATCAGTAGATGTGTCTGAATCTACAACACCAGCAACATCATGCCCATCGTACATTGTACTACTAGTCACTGCCATATTCTCTACGTAGCTACACTCTTTAGCTTCTTGTTTCTATGCCCGGTCAAGACTCTAGGGGAGTTGTTTATAGCTCGATTCAACCTACGCGCTAAATCCTCATCTTTCGAATACAGAACATGAACGGGGACATGTTTCTTCTGCTTGTTCTTCCTCTCCTTCACGGTCTCAGCAGGAAAAGAAGCGAAACAGTTCCAAAGCACTCTTGGCTGCAGCTACTGCCCTTGAAGCAATAATGGCTTTCTCATTAGCTGCGGCTCTGGCTGCCTTTGCGACCTTTACCGCTAAAGCAGCCGTTGCTTTTAGCGCCTCCGGAGACCGACTCTGGTCGTCGTGGAGTTGGGAAGTCAACAGATTGTCGAGATGGGTCTGCACAACGGTGGAAGCAGAGGAGGAGCCGTTCGAATATGAAGTAGAAGAGGAAGAAGGAAAGGAGGGCTCGAAGAAGAAGATCCATTGCCGTTCTGTTCTTGAATCCGGCGAGTAGTCGCTTCCGTGGAGGCAGAAGCAAATCGAATCAAGGCTGATTCACATCGGCAACCATTTGTAGCCATCTTGTTACAGACAAATCTCTTTCTCCGACCAGTTACAAACCCCAGAATCGATGAACTAATACCAATCAGATCATAAATACAAGATCCAGAGTTTAGTAAACAAATCAGAATGAACAATCCATACATAATCAAAAACGAAAGGACATCTTGCAATCCAGCGAATCATCAAAACCCATGATCCAATAGCAGAACCTCGAGTCAGAGTACAAGAATACAAAGAGTGCGAAATGAAAAAGCTGTTTCTGCGTACCTGAAACCTATTTGTTTCCCGTTATTACAAGGTGAATTCACGCGGTTTTTGTAAGTTCTGTTCATCGGAGAAACAGAGGAGACAATACAGAGAGGTAAGAGATGAGAGAAAGATATTAGGGGTTTTCAGAAGAAGGAGAGGAATGAGGAAAAGGAAGGAGATGAGATTGTTTGTTTCCAATCTCTGATCCATTTTCGTTTTTATATGTAAACCCTACGAATCGAATTTTTAATTCTCTCAATTATTACGTTTTTATCTTCTTACATTAACCTCTATTTATCTGTCTCCATTACAAAACGTGAAACAGACAATTTA
>CAJHQP010005220.1:0-47866 GCA_905132765.1 Moricandia arvensis | reverse complement strand
CGCCTACAGCACCTTTTCGGGAAGGCCACAAAACCATCAATGGAAGTGATAAGGCTTGGTAATTTTTCGGATGGAAATTCCACCATTTTAAGCCTCAAAACCGCTGAAGAAAGTTTAAGGCCTTAAAAAGTTTTGAACCGGTATTTTTGGGTTTTTTCGTCGTGTTTCAATCATTGTCAATGAACTTTTTTAAAGTAAAAAATGCCTACGAATCATGCAGGTCTCTAAACCCTAAATCCTAAACCCTAAATCCTAAACCCTAAATCCTAAACCCTATTACGAGGCATGTACTATACCCTAAACCCCAAATCCTAAACGATAAACCCTAAACACTAAACCCTAAACCGTCAACCCTGAAATGGATCCCAAAAACTTTTGAACCGTGAGGAACTACTTCGCCTACATCATGTTTTCGGAAAGGCAACAAAACCATCAATGTCAATGATTAGCCCCGGTTATTTTTTGGCCCAAAAGTCCACCTTTTTAAGCCTCAAAACGGCTGTGGACTGTTTCGGGCATTAAAAAAGTGTTCAACTGGTGTATCTTTGTTTTGTCGTCGTGTATCCAACAATGGGCATGAACTTTTATAAAGTAAAAAATGCCAACATATCATGGGGGTCCCACGCAAATTTACCCGATTTTTTTGAATTTAAGAATATAAGGAATCGCAAGACATGTACTATACCCTAAACCCTTAATCGTAAATTCTTCACCGGATCCCCATAACTTTTGAACCATGAGGAACTACGTCGCCTACAGCACAATTTTGGAAAGGCCGCAAAACCATTAATGGCAGTGATAAGTCCTGGTTATTTGTCGAACCCAAACTCCACCATTTTGAGCCTGAAAATGGTTGTGGAACATTTCGCACCATAATTTTTTTTGTGAATCGGTCTTTATGCGTTTTGTCGTAGTGTTTTAATCAATGTTCATGCAATTGTATAGAGTAAAAAATGCCAACAAATCTTGCGGGTCCCACGCCAATTCACCAATTTTCTGAATTTAAGGATATTAGGATCGCGACACTTGTACTATACCCTAATCCCTAAACCCTAAACCCTAAACCCTAAACCATAAACCGTAAACCCTGCACCGGATCCCCATAAATTTTGAAACGTGAGAAAATTTGTCGCCTACATCACCTTTTCGGAAAGGCCACAAAACCATCAATGGAAGTCACAAGGATTAGTAATTATTCAGATGCAAATTCCACTGTTTTAAGTCTCAAAACGGCTGTAGAAAGTTTAGGGCCTTAAAAAGTTGTGAACCGGTCTTTTTGAGTTTTTTCATCGCGTTTTAATCAATGTCCATGAACATTTTTAAAGTAAAAATGCGAACAAATCATGCGGTCTCTCGCAAATTCACCTGATTTTTCTGAATATAAGGATATAAGATATTACGAGACATGTACTATACCCTATGCCCTAAATCCTAAACAATAAACCCTAAACACTAAACTCTAAACCCTAAACCAAAAACCCTTCACTGAATCCCCATAACTTTTAACTGTAAGGAACTACTTCCCCGACAGCATGTTTTCGGAAAGGCCACAAAACCATCAATGGCAATAATTAGCCCTGGTTATCTTTCGGACCCAAATTCCACCGTTTTAGGCCTTAAAATGGTTGTGGAACGTTTTGGGGCTTAAAAATGTGTTGAACTGGTCTATCTTTATTTTTTTGTCGTGTTTCGAACACTGGGCATGAACTTTTATAAAGTAAAAAATGCCAACATATCATGGGGGTCCCACGCAAATTTACCCGATTCTTTTGAATTTAAGAATATAAGGAATCGCAAGACATGTACTATACCCTAAACCCTAAATCGTAAATCCTTCACCGGATCCCCATAACTTTTGAACCATGAGGAACTACGTCGCCTACAGCACAATTTTGGAAAGGCCGCAAAACCATTAATGGCAGTGATAAGTCCTGGTTATTTGTCGAACCCAAACTCCACCATTTTGAGCCTGAAAATGGTTGTGGAACGTTTCGCACCATAATTTTTTTGTGAATCGGTCTTTATGCGTTTTGTCGTCGTGTTTTAATCAATGTTCATGCAATTGTATAGAGTAAAAAATGCCAACAAATCATGCGGGTCCCACGCCAATTCACCAATTTTCTGAATTTAAGGATATAAGGATTGCGACACTTGTACTATACCCTAATCCCTAAACCCTAAACCATAAACCGTAAACCCTGCACCGGATGCCCATAAATTTTGAAACGTGAGAAAATTTGTCGCCTACAGCACCTTTTCGGAAAGGCCACAAAACCATCAATGGAAGTCATAAGGATTAGTAATTATTCAGATGCAAATTCCACCGTTTTAAGTCTCAAAACGTCTGTAGAAAGTATGGGCCTTAAAAAGTTGTGAACCGGTCTTTTTGCGTTTTTTCTTCGCGTTTTAATCAATGTCCATGAACATTTTTAAAGTAAAAATGCGAACAAATCATGCAGTCTCTCGCAAATTCACCTGATTTTTCTGAATATAAGGATATAAGATATTACGAGACATGTACTATACCCTATACCCTAAATCCTAAACAATAAACCCTAAACACTAAACTCTAAACCCTAAACCGAAAACCCTTCACTGAATCCCCATAACTTTTAACCGTGAGGAACTACTTCCCCGACAGCATGTTTTCGGAAAGGCAACAAAACCATCAATGGCAATAATTAGCCCTGGTTATCTTTCGGACCCAAATTCCACCGTTTTAGGCCTTAAAATGGTTGTGGAACGTTTTGGGGCTTAAAAATGTGTTGAACTGGTCTATCTTTATTTTTTTGTCGTGTTTCGAACACTGGGCATGAACTTTTATAAAGTAAAAAATGCCAACATATCATGGGGGTCCCACAAAAATTTAATCTATTTTTCTGAATTTAAGAATATAAGGAATCGCGAGACATGTACTATAGCCTAAACCCTAAACTGTAAACCGTTCACCGGATCCCAATAAATTTTGATCCGTGAGGAACTACATCGCCTACAGCACCTTTTCAAAAAGGCCGCAAAATCATTAATGGCAGTAATAAGTCCTCGTTATTTTTCAAACCCAAATTCCACCATTTTGAGCCTGAAAATGGCTGTGGAACGTTTCGCACCATAAACTTTTTGCGAAATGCGTTTTGTCTTCGTGTTTCGTTCAATTTACATGCACTTGTATAGAGTAAAAAATGCCAACATATTATGCGGGTCCCACGCCAATTCACCCATTTTTCTGAATTTATGGATATAAGGAATCGCGAGACTTGTACTATACGCAAACCCTAATCCTTAAACCCTAAACCATAAAACGTAAACCCTGCACCGGATCCCCATAACCTGTTAAACGTGAGGAACAATGTCACCTACAGCACCTTTTTGGAAAGGCCAAAAAACCATAATTGGAAGTGATTTGGCTTTGTAATTTTTCGAATACAAATTCCACCGTTTAAAGCCTCAAAACGGCTGTAGAAAGTCTACGGCCTTAAAAAGTTGTGAAACGGTCTTTGTCGTTTTCTCTCGTGTTTCATTCAATGTCCATGAACTTTTTTAAAGTAAAAAAAGAAAAAGAATCATGCGGGTCTCACGCAAATTCACCCAATTTTTCTGAATATAAGAAATCAGGAGACATGTACAATACCCTAAACCCTAAACCTTAAACCCTAAACCCTAAATCTAAAACACTAAACCCTAATACCTAAACCCTAAACCTTAAAGCCTAAACACTAAACCCTAAACACTAAACCCTAAACCCTAAACCCTAAACCTTAAACACTAAACCGTAAACCCTGCACAAGATCCCCATAAGTTTTGAACCATGAGGAAATACGTTGCCTAAAGCATGTTTTTGGAAAGGCCACAAAACCATCAATGGCAATGATTAGCCCTGGTTATTTTTCGGACTCAAATTCCTCTGTTTTAAACCTCAAAATGGCTGTTGAACTTTTCGGGCCTTAAACATGTGTTGAGCTGGTCTATCTTCGTTTTCTCGTCGTGTTTCCAACAATGGGCATGAACCTTTATAAAGTTAAAAATGCCAACGAATCATGGGGGTCCCGCGCATATTTATTCATTTTTTTCTGAATTTAAGAATATAAGGAATCTCAAGACATGTACTATACCCTAAAACCCTAAACCGTAAACCCTTCGCCGAATCGCCATAACTTTTGAACCTTGAGGAACTACGTCGCCTACGCAAAACCATTAATGGCACTGATAAGTCCTGGTTATTTTTCGAACCCAAATCCACCGTTTTGAGCCTGAAAATGGCTGTGGAACGTTTCGCACCATAAAAATTATGTGAATAAGACTTTATGCGTTTTGTCGTCGTGTTTCGATCAATGTGAATGCACTTGTATAGAGTAAAAAATGCCACCAAATCATGGGGGTCCCGTTTTTCTGAATTTAAGGATATAAGGAATCATGAGACTTGTGGAACTATGTCGCCTACAGCAAATTCCACCGTTTTAAGCTTCAAAACGGCGGTAGAAAGTTTAGGTCCTTAAAAGTTGTGAACCGTGTTTTTGCGCTTTTTTATCGTGTTTCAATCATTGTCCATGAAGTTTTTTAAAGTAAAAAATGCGAACGAATCATGCGGCTCTCACGCAAATTCACCCAATTTTTCTGAATATAAGGATATAAGATATCACGAGACATGTACTATACCATAAACCATAAATCCTAAAAAATAAACCCTAAACACTAAACCCTAAATCGTGAACCCTGAATCGGATCCCCATAACTTTTTAACCGTGAGGAATTACTTCGGCTACAGTATGTTTTCGGAAAGGCCACAAAACCATCAATTGCAATAATTAGCCCTGTTTATTTTTCGGCCCCAAATTCCACCGTTGTAAGCCTCAAATTGGTTGTGGAACGTTTTGGGCATTAAAAATGTGTTGAACTGGTTTATCTTTGTTTTGTCGTCGTGTTTCGAACAATGGGCATGAACTTTTATAAAGTAGAAAATGCCAACATATCATGGGGGTCCCAAGAATATTTACTTCATTTTTCTGAATTTAAGAATCTAAGGAATCGCGAGACATGTACTATACCCTAAACCCTAAACTTTAAACCGTTCAATGGATCCCCATAAATTTTGAAACGTGAGGAAATACGTCGCCTACATCACCTTTTCGGAAAGGCCGCAAAACCATTAATGGCATTGATAAGTCATGGTTATTTTTAGAACCCAAACTCCACCGTTTTGAGCCTGAAAATGGCTGTGGAATGTTTCGCACCATAATTTTTTGTGGATTGGTCTTGATGTGTTTTGTCGTCGTGTTTCGATCAATATCCATGCACTTGTATAGAGTAAAAAATGCCAACAAATCATGCGGGTCCTACGCCAATTCACCCATTTTTCTGAATTTAAGGATATAAGGAATTTCGAGACTTGTACTATACCCTAAACCCTAATCCCAAACCATAAACCGTAAACCCTGCACCGGATCCCCATAACCTTTGAAACGTGAGAAACTATATCGCCTACAGAACCTTTTCGGAAAGGCCACAAAACCATCAATGGAAGTGATAAGGCTTGGTAATTTTTCGAATACAAATTCCATCGTTTAAAGCCTCAAAACGGCTGTAGAAAGTTTAGGGCCTTAAAAAGTTGTGAACAGGTCTTTTTGCGTTTTTTCGTCGTGTTTCAATCAATGTCCATGAACTTTTTTAAATTAAAAATGCGAACGAATGATGCGGGTCTCACCCAAATTCACCCAATTTTTGCGAATATAAGGATATAAGAAATCAGGAGACATGTACTATACCATAAACCCTAAACAATGAACCCTAAACACAAAACCCTAAACCCTAAACTTTAAACCCTAAATCGTGAACCCTGTAACGGATCCCCATAACTTTTTAACCGTGAGCAACTACATTTCCTACAACATGTTTTTGGAAAGGCTACAAAACCATCAATGGCAATGACTAGCCATGGTTATTTTTCAGACCCAAATTCCACCGTTTAAGCCTCAATATGGGTGTGGAACAATTCGGGCTTTAAAAATGTGTTGAACTGGTCGATCTTTGTTTTCTCTTCATGTTTTGAACCATGGTCATGAACTTTTATGCGGGTCCCACGCAAATTTACTTGATTTTTCTGAATTTAAAAATATAAGGTATCGCGAGACATGTACTATACCCTAAACCGGAAACGTGCATTGGATCCCCATTACTCTTGAAATGTGAGGAACTATGTCGTCTACACCACCTTTTCGAAATAGCCACAAAACCGTCAATGGAAGTGATAAGGCTTTGTAATTTTCGGATGCAAAATCCACCGTTTTAAGATTCAAAACGGGTGTAGAAAGTTTATGGCCTTAAAAATTTGTGAACCGGTCTTTTTGCAAATTTTCGCCGTCTTTCAATCATTGTCCTTGAACTTTTTAAAGCAAAAAATGCGAACGAATCATTCAGGTCTCACGCAAACTCACCCGAATATTCCGAATATAAGGATATAAGATATGACGAGACATATACTGTACCCTAATACCTAAACCCTAAACCTTAAAGCCTAAACACTAAACCCTAAACACTAAACCCTGAACCCTAAACCCTAAACCTTAAACACTAAACCGTAAACCCTGCACAAGATCCCCATAAGTTTTGAACCGTGAGGAAATACGTCGCCTACATCACCTTTTCGGAAAGGCTGCAAAACCATTAATGGCATTGATAAGTCCTGGTTATTTTTAGAACCCAAACTCCACCGTTTTGAGCCTGAAAATGGCTGTGGAATGTTTCGCACCATAATTTTTTTGTGGATTGGTCTTGATGTGTTTTGTCGTCGTGTTTCGATCAATGTCCATGCACTTGTATAGAGTAAAAAATGCCAACAAATCATGTGGGTCCTACGCCAATTCACCCATTTTTCTGAATTTAAGGATATAAGGAATTTCAAGACTTGTACTATACCCTAAACCCTAATCCCAAACCATAAACCGTAAACCCTGCACCGGATCCCCATAACCTTTGAAACGTGAGAAACTATATCGCCTACAGAACCTTTTCGGAAAGGCCACAAAACCATCAATGGAAGTGATAAGGCTTGGTAATTTTTCGAATACAAATTCCATCGTTTAAAGCCTCAAAACGGCTGTAGAAAGTTTAGGGCCTTAAAAAGTTGTGAACTGGTCTTTTGCGTTTTTTCGTCGTGTTTCAATCAATGTCCATGAACTTTTTTAAATTAAAAATGCGAACGAATCATGCGGGTCTCACCCAAATTCACCCGATTTTTGCGAATATAAGGATATAAGAAATCAGGAGACATGTACTATACCATAAACCCTAAACAATAAACCCTAAACACAAAACCCTAAACCCTAAACTTTAAACCCTAAATCGTGAACCCTGTAACGGATCCCCATAACTTTTTAACCGTGAGCAACTACATTTTCTACAACATGTTTTTGGAAAGGCTAAAAAAACCATCAATGGCAATGACTAGCCATGGTTATTTTTCAGACCCAAATTCCACCGTTTAAGCCTCAAGATGGCTGTGGAACAATTCGGGCTTTAAAAATGTGTTGAACTGGTCGATCTTTGTTTTCTCTTCATGTTTTGAACCATGGTCATGAACTTTTATGCGGGTCCCACGCAAATTTACTTGATTTTTCTGAATTTAAAAATATAAGGTATCGCGAGACATGTACTATACCCTAAACCGGAAACGTGCATTGGATCCCCATTACTCTTGAAACGTGAGGAACTATGTCGTCTACACCACCTTTTCGAAATAGCCACAAAACCGTCAATGGAAGTGATAAGGCTTTGTAATTTTCGGATGCAAAATCCACCGTTTTAAGATTCAAAACGGGTGTAGAAAGTTTATGGCCTTAAAAATTTGTGAACCGGTCTTTTTGCAAATTTTCGCCGTCTTTCAATCATTGTCCTTGAACTTTTTAAAGCAAAAAATGCGAACGAATCATTCGGGTCTCACGTAAACTCACCCGAATATTCCGAATATAAGGATATAAGATATGACGAGACATATACTGTACCCTAATACCTAAACCCTAAACCTTAAAGCCTAAACACTAAACCCTAAACACTAAACCTTGAACCCTAAACCCTAAACCTTAAACACTAAACCGTAAACCCTGCACAATATCCCCATAAGTTTTGAACCGTGAGGAAATACGTCGCCTAAAGCATGTTTTCGGAAAGGCCACAAAACCATCAATGGCAATGATTAGCCATGGTTATTTTGCGGACTCAAATTCCTCTGTTTTAATCTTCAAAATGGCTGTTGAACGTTTCGGGCCTTAAACATGTGTTGAGCTGGTCTATCTTCGTTTTCTCGTCGTGTTTCCAACAATGGGCATGAACCTTTATAAAGTTAAAAATGCCAACGAATCATGGGGGTCCCGCGCATATTTATTCATTTTTCTGAATTTAAGAATATAAGGAATCTCAAGATATGTACTATACCCTAAAACCCTAAACCGTAAACCCTTCACCGAATCGCCATAACTTTTGAACCTTGAGGAACTACGTCGCCTACGCAAAACCATTAATGGCAGTGATAAGTCCTGGTTATTTTTCGAACCCAAATCCACCGTTTTGAGCCTGAAAATGGCTGTGGAACGTTTCGCACCATAAAAATTATGTGAATAAGACTTTATGCGTTTTGTCATCGTGTTTCGATCAATGTGAATGCACTTGTATAGAGTAAAAAATGCCACCAAATCATGGGGGTCCCGTTTTTCTGAATTTAAGGATATAAGGAATCATGAGACTTGTGGAACTATGTCGCCTACAGCAAATTCCACCGTTTTAAGCTTCAAAACGGCGGTAGAAAGTTTAGGGCCTTAAAAGTTGTGAACCGTGTTTTGCGCTTTTTTATCGTGTTTCAATCATTGTCCATGAAGTTTTTTAAAGTAAAAAATGCGAACGAATCATGCGGCTCTCACGCAAATTCACCCAATTTTTCTGAATATAAGGATATAAGATATCACGAGACATGTACTATACCATAAACCATAAATCCTAAAAAATAAACCCTAAACACTAAACCCTAAATCGTGAACCCTGAATCGGATCCCCATAACTTTTTAACCGTGAGGAACTACTTCGGCTACAGTATGTTTTCGGAAAGGCCACAAAACCATCAATTGCAATAATTAGCCTTACTTTTCGCCCCATATTCCACCGTTTTAAGCCTCAAATTGGTTGTGGAACGTTTTGGGCATTAAAAATGTGTTGAACTGATTTATCTTTGTTTTGTCGTCGTGTTTCGAACAACGGGCATGAACTTTTATAAAGTTGAAAATGCCAACATATCATGGGGGTCCCAAGAAAGTTTACTTCATTTTTCTGAATTTAAGAATCTAAGGAATCGCGAGACATGTACTATACCCTAAACCCTAAACTGTAAACCGTTCAATGGATCCCCATAAATTTTGAAACGTGAGGAAATACGTCGCCTACATCACCTTTTCGGAAAGGCTGCAAAACCATTAATGGCATTGATAAGTCCTGGTTATTTTTAAAACCCAAACTCCACCGTTTTGAGCCTGAAAATGGCTGTGTAATGTTTCGCACCATAATTTTTTTGTGGATTGGTCTTGATGTGTTTTGTCGTCGTGTTTCGATCAATGTCCATGCACTTGTATAGAGTAAAAAATGCCAACAAATCATGCGGGTCCTACGCCAATTCACCCATTTTTCTGAATTTAAGGATATAAGGAATTTCGAGACTTGTACTATACCCTAAACCCTAATCCCAAACCATAAACCGTAAACCCTGCACCGGATCCCCATAACCTTTGAAACGTGAGAAACTATGTCGCCTACAGCACCTTTTCAGAAAGTCCACAAAACCATCAATGGAAGTGATAAGGCTTGGTAATTTTTCGAATACAAATTCCATCGTTTAAAGCCTCAAAACGGCTGTAGAAAGTTTAGGGCCTTAAAAAGTTGTGAACTGGTCTTTTTGCGTTTTATCGTCGTGTTTCAATCAATGTCCATGAACTTTTTTAAATTAAAAATGCGAACGAATCATGCGGGTCTCACTCAAATTCACCCGATTTTTGCGAATATAAGGATATAAGAAATCAGGAGACATGTACTATACCCTAAACCCTAAACCTTATACCCTAAACAATAAACCCTAAACCTTAAACCATAAACCGTAAACCCTTCACCGGATCCCCTTAACTCTTGAAACGTGAGGAACTATGTTGCCTACAGAACCTTTTCGGAATGGACACAAAACCATCAATGGAAGTGATAAGGCTTTGTAAATTTTGGATTCAAATTCCACTGTTTTAAGCTTCAAAACGGTTGTAGAAAGTTTAGAGTCTTAAAAAGTTGTGAACCGGTATTTTAGCGTTATTTCGTCGTGTTTCAATCAATGTCCTTGCACTTTATTAAAGCAAAAATGCAAACAAATCATGCGGGTCTCACACACATTCACCCGATTTTTTGGAATATAAAGATATTAGAAATCACAAGACGTGTACTGTACCCTAAACCCTAAACCCTAACCAATAAACCCTACACACTAGTCTCTAAACCCTAAACCATAAACCCAAAACCCTAAACCCTAACCCTGAACCCTGCACTAGATCCCCATAACTTTTGAATCATGGGAAACTACATCGCCTACAGCATCTTTTCGGAAACGCCACAAAACCATCAATGGCAATGATAAGACCTGGTCATTTTTGGGACCCAAATTCAATCGTTTTAAGCTTCAAAATGGTTGTGGAACGTTTCAGGGCTTAAAAATGAGTTGAACTGGTCTATCTTCGTTCTGTCGTCGTGTTTCCAAGAATGGGCGTGAAGTTTTATAAAGTAAAAAAAATCCAACGAATAATGCGGGTCCCATGCAAATTTTCTTGATTTTTCTGAATATAAGAATATAAGAAAAACCCTAAACCGTAAACCTTTCACCGGATCCCCATAACATTTGAACCATGAAGAACTACGTCGCCTCAGAACCTTTTCATAAAAGACGCATACCATTAATGGCAGTGATAAGTCCTGGTTATTTTTGGAACCCAAATCAACCAATTTGAGCCTGAAAATGGCTGTGGAACTTTTCGCACCATAAAAGTTTTGTGAATCGCTCTTTATGCGTTTTGTAGTAGTGTTTCGATCAATGTTCATGAACTTTTATAGAGTAAAAAATGCCACCAAATCATGCGGGTCCCGCTTAAAGATATAAGGAATCGCGAGACTTGTACTATACCCTAAACCCTAAACCCTAAAACATACACCATAAACCCTGCACCGGATCCCCTTAACTCTTGAAACGTGAGCAACTATGTCGCCTACAGCACCTTTTTTCGGAATGGCCACAAAACCATCAATGGAAGTGATAAGGCTTGGTAATTTTTCAGATGCAAATTCCACCGTTTTAAGCCTCAAAATGGCTGCAAAAAGTTTAGGGCCTTAAAAAGTTGTGAACCGGTATTTTTGCGTTTTTCGTCGTGTTTCAATCATTTTCCATGAACATTTTAAAAGTAAAAAACTGCGAACGAATCATGCGGGTCTCACGCAAATTAACCCGATTTTTCTGAATATAAGGATATAAGATATCACGAGGCATGTACTATACCCTAAACCCTAATTCCTAAACAATAAACCCTAAACACTAAAACCTACACACTAAACTCTAAACCCTAAACCTTAAACCCTAAACCCTAAACCCTAAACCTAGAACCCTGCACCGGATCCCCATAACTTTTGAACCGTGAGGAACTACGTTGCCTACATCATGTTTTCGAAAATGCCACAAAACCATCAATGAAATTGATAAGCCCTAGTCATTTTTCGGACCCAAATTCCACCGTTTTAAGCCTCAAAATTGTTGTGGAACGTTTCGGGCCTTCAGAATGAGTTGAACTGGTATATCTTCATTTTTTCATCGTGTTTCCAAGAATGGGCGTGAACTTTTATAAAGTAAAAAATTCCAACGAATAATGCGGGTCCCATGCAAATTTACTTGTTTTCTGAATATAATAATATAAGGATTCGAGAGACATGTACTATACACTAAACCCTAAACCGTAAACCCTTCACCGGATCCCCATAACTTTTGAACTGTGAGGATCTACGTCGCCTACAACACCTTTTCAGAAAAGACGCAAAACCATTAATGGCAGTGATAAGTCTTGGTTATTTTTGGAACCCAAATCAACCATTTTGAAACTAAAAATGGCTGTGGAACTTTTCGGACCATAAATTTTTTGTGAATCGGTCTTTATGCGTTTTGTCGTCGTGTTTCGATCAATGTCCATGCACTTGTATAGAGTAAAAAATGCCAACAAATCATGCGGGTCCCATTTTTTCAGAATTTAAGGATATAAGGAATCGCGGGACTTGTACTATACCCTAATCATGCGGGTCTCACTCAAATTCACCCAAATTTTCTGAAAATAAGGATATAAGAAATCACAAGACATGTAATATACCCTAAACCCAAAAAATGAACTCTAAACACGAATCCCTAAACCATAAATTTTAAACCCTAAACCGTAAACCCTTCATCGGTTTCCCATAATTTTGAACTGTGAGGAACTACGTCACCTACAGCACCTTTTCGGAAAGGCCGCAAAACCATTAATTGCAGTGATAATTCCTAGTTATTTTTCAAACATAAACTCCACCGTTTTGAGCCTGAAAATGGCTGTGGAACATTTCGCACCATAAAATATTAGTGAATCCGTCTTTATGGGATTTGTCGTCGTGTTTCGATAAATGTCCATGCACTTGTATAGAATAAAAAATGCCAACAAATCATGCGGGTCTCATTTTTTATGAATTTAAGGATATAAGGAATCGCGAGACTTGTACTATACCCTAAACCCGAATCCCTAAACCCTAAACCATAAACCGAAACCCTACACCGGAACCGCGTAACTCTTGAAACGTGTGGAACTATGTCGCCTACAGCACCTTCCACGGCTGTAGAAAGTATAGGGCCTTTAAAGTTGTGAACCGGACATTTTGCGTTTTTTTCCGTGATTCAATAATTGTCCCTGAAGTTATTTAAAGTAAAAAATGCGAACGAATAATGTGGATCTCACGGAAATTCACTCGATTTATCTGAATATAAGGATATAAGAAATCACGAGACATGTACTATACCCTAAACCCTAAACATAAAACCCTAAACACAAAACCCTAAACCCTAAACTTTAAACCCTAAATCGTGAACCCTATAACGGATCCCCATAACTTTTTAACCGTGAGCAACTACATTTCCTACAACATGTTTTTGGAAAGGCCACAAAACCATCAATGGCAATGACTAGCCATGGTTATTTTTCAGACCCAAATTCCACCGTTTAAGCCTCAATATGGCTGTGGAACAATTTGGGCTTTAAAAATGTGTTGAACTGGTCGATCTTTGTTTTCTCTCAATGTTTCGAACCATGGTCATGAACTTTTATGCGGGTCCCACGCAAATTTACTTGATTTTCTGAATTTAAAAATATAAGGTATCGCGAGACATGTACTATATCCTAAACCGGAAACGTGCATTGGATCCCCATTACTCTTGAAACGTGAGGAACTATGTCGTCTACACCACCTTTTCGAAATAGCCACAAAACCGTCAATGGAAGTGATAAGGCTTTGTAATTTTCGGATGCAAAATCCACCGTTTTAACATTCAAAACGGCTGTAGAAAGTTTATGGCCTTAAAAATTTGTGAACCGGTCTTTTTGCAATTTTTCGCCGTCTTTCAATCATTGTCCTTCAACTTTTTAAAGCAAAAAATGCGAACTAATCATTCGGGTCCCACGCAAACTCACCCGAATATTCTGAATATACGGATATAAGATATGACGAGACATATACTGTACCCTAAACCCTAAACCCTTAACAATAAACCCTAAACACTAAACTCTAAACCCTAAACCCTAAACCTTAAACCCTAAACAGTGAACTCTACACCGGATCCCCATAACTTTTGAACCGTGAGGAACTACGTCGCCCACAGCATGTTTACGGAAACGCCCCAAAACCATAAATGGCATTGATAGGTCCTGGTCATTTTTCGGACCCAAATTCCACCGTTTTAAACCCCAAAATGTTTGTGGAACGTTTCGGGACTTAAAATGAGTTGAACTGGTCTATCCTTGTTTTGTTGTCGTGTTTCTAACAATGGGCATGAACTTTAATAAATTAAAAAATTCCAACAAATCATGCGGGTCCCACGCAAATTTACTCGATTTTTCTGAATTTAAGAATATAAGTAATCGCGAGATATGTACTATACCCTAAACCCTAAACTGTAAACCCTTCACCGGATCCCCATAACTTCTTAACTTTGAGGAACTACGTGGCCTACAGCACCTTTTCAGAAAGGACGCAAAACCATTAATGGCAGTGATAAGTCCTGGTTATTTTTTGAACCCAAATCCATTGTTTTGAGCCTGAAAATGGCTGTGGAACGTTTCGCACCATTAAAATTTTGTAAATCGGTCTTTATGCATTTTTGTCGTGTTTCGATCAATGTCCATGCACTTGAATAGAGTAAAAAATGCCACCAAATCATGGGGGTCCCTTTTTCTGAATTTAATGATATAAGGAATCGCAAGACTTGTACTATACCCTAAACCCTTATCCCTAAAACATAAACCGTAAACCGTGCACCGGATCCCCATAACTCTTGAAACGTGTTGAACTATGTCGCCTACAGTACCTTTTATGAAAGGCCAAAAAACCATCAATGGAAGTGATAAGGCTTTGCAATTTTTCGGATGCAAATTCCATCATTTTAAGCTTCAAAACGGCTGTATAAATTTTAGGGCCTTAAAAGTTGTGAACCTGTCTTTTTGTGTTTTTTTTGTCGTGTTTCAATCATTGTCCATGAAGTTTCTTAAAGTAAAAAATGGGAACGAATCATGCGGGTTTCACTCAAATTCACCCGATTTTTCTGAATATAAGGATATAAAAAGTCACGAGAAATGTACTATACCCTAAACCCAAAACCCTAAACCCTAAAAAATAAACCCTAAACCCTAAAAAAATAAACCTTAAACACAAAACCCTAAGCCCTAAGCTTCAAACCTTAAACCGTGAACCATGCACCGGATCCCCGTAACTTTTGAACCGTGAGGAACTACATTGCTTACAACATGTTTTCGGAAAGGCCACAAAACCATCAATGGGTAGGATTAGCCATGGTTATTTTTCTGACCCAAATTCCACCGTTCTAAGCCTCAAATTGGCATTTCAAACAATGGACATGAACTTTTATAAAGTAAAAAATGTCAACGAATCATACGGGTCCAATGCAAATTTACTCGATTTTTTGTGAATTTAAAATAATAAGGAATCGCGAGACATGTACTATACCCTAAATCGTAAACCCTTCACCGGATCCCAATAACTTTTGAACCGTGAGGAACTACGTCGCCTACAGCATCTTTTCAGAAAGGCCGCAAAACCATTAATTTTAGTGATAAGTTCTGGTTATTTTTCAAACACAAACCCCACCGTTTTGATCCTGAAAATGGCTGTGGACCGTTTCGCACCATAATTTTTTCTGAATCGGTCTTTATGCGTTTTGTCGTCGTATTTTGATCAATGTCCATGCACTTGTATAGAGTAAAAAACGCCAACAAATCATGCGGGTCCCACGTCAATTCACCCATTTTTCTGAATTTAAGGATATAAGAAATCGTGAGACGTGTACAACACCCTAAACCCTAATTCCTAGACCCTAAACCATAAACTGTAAACCTTGCACCGGATCCCCATAACTTTTGAAACGTGAGGAACTATGTCCCCTACAGCACATTTTCGGAAAGGCCACAAAACCATCAATGGAAGTGATAAGGCTTGGTATTTTTTCGGATGCAAATTCCACCGTTTTAAGCCTCAAAACGGCTGTAGAAAGTTTAGGGCCTTAAAAAGTTGTGAACTGGTATTTTTGGTTTTTTCGTCGTGTTTCAATCATTTTCCATGAACTTTTTTAAAGTAAAAAATGCGTACGAATCATGCTGATCCTTCGTCCATGATGCTGATCCAGGTCGCATCAATAAGGAATCGCGAGACTTGTACTATACCCTAAACCCTAATCCCTAAACCCTAACACATAAACCGTAAACCCTGCACCGGATCCCCATAACTCTTGAAACGTGTGGAACAATGTCGCCTACAGCACCTTTACATATAGGCCACAAAACCATCAATGGAAGTGATAAGGCTTTTTAACTTTTCGGATGCAAATTCCACCATTTTAAGCTTCAAAACGGCTGTAGAAAGTTTAGGGCTTTAAAAGTTGTGAACCGGTCTTTTGCGTTTTTTTTTCATGTCTCAATCATTGTCCATGAAGTTTTTTAAAGTAAAAAATGCGAACGAATCATGCGGGTCTCACTCAAATTCACCCAAGTTTTCTGAATATAAGGATATAAGAAATCACGAGAAATGTACTATACCCTAAACCCTAAACCCTGAACAATAAACCCTAAACACAAAACCCTAAATCCTAAACTTTAAACCCTAAACCGTGAACCATGCACCGGATCCCCATAACTTTTGAACAGTGAGGAACTATATTGCCTACAACATTTTTTCGGAAAGGCCACAAAACCAACAATGGATATGATTAGCCATGGTTATTTTTCGGACCCAAATTCCACCTTTTTAAGCCTCAAAATGATTGTGGAACGTTTTTTCGCCTTAAAAATGTGTTGAACTGGTCTATCATTGTTTTCTCTTCGTGTTTCGAACAACGGGCATGAACTTTTATAAAGTAAAAACTGCCAACGAATCATGCGGGTCCCACGCAAATTTACTCGATATTTCTGAATTTAAGAATATCAGGAATAATAAGACATGTATTATACCCTAACCCGTAAACCCTTCACCGGATCCCCATAACTTTTGAACCGTGAGGAACTATGTCGCCTACAGCACCTTTTCAGAAAGGCCGCAAAATCATTAATTTCAGTGATAAGACCTTGTTATTTTTCAAACCCAAACTCCACTGTTTTGAGCCTGAAAATGGCTGTGGAGCGTTTCGTACCATAAATATTTTGTGAATCGGTCTTTATGTGTTTGGTCGTCGTGTTTCGATCAATGTCCATGCACTTGTATAGAGTAAAGAATGCCAACAAATCATGCGGGTCTCGTTTTTGCTGAATTTAAGGATATAAGGAATCACGATACTTGTACTATACCCTAAGCACTAATCCATAAACCCTAAACCGTAAACCCTGCACCGGATCCTTATAACTTTTGAAACGTGAGGAAGTTTGTCGCCTACAGCTCCTTTTCGGAATAGCCACAAAACCATCAATGGAAGTGATAAGGCTTGGTAATTATTCAGATGAAGATGCCACCTTTTTAAGCCTCAAAACGGCTGTAGAAAGTTTAGGGCCTTAAAAGTTGTGAACCGGTCTTTTTGAGTTTTTCGTCGTGTTTCAATCAATGTCCATGAACTTTTTTAAAGTAAAAAATGCGAACAAATCATGCGGTCTCACGCAAATTCACCCGATTTTTTTGATTATAAGGATATTAGATATTACGAGACATGTACTATACCCTAAACTGTAAATCCTAAACAATAAACCCTAAACACTAAACCCTAAATCGTGAACCCTGAACCAGATCCCCATAACTTTTGAACCGTGGGGAACTACTTCGCCTACAGCATGTTTTCGTAAAGGCCACAAAACCATCAATTGACATGATTAGCCTTGGTTATTTTTCGGCCCCAAATTCCACTGTTTTAAGTATCAAAATGGCTGTGGACTGTTTCGGGCATTAAAATGTGTTGAACTGGTCTATGTTTGTTTTTTCCATGTGTTTCGAACAATAGGCTTGAACTTTTATAAAGTAAAAAATGCCAACATATCATGTGGGTCCCACAGAAATTTACTTGATTTTTCTGAATTTAAGAATATAAGGAATCGCGAGACATGTACTATACCCTAAACCTTAAATCGTAAACCCTTCACTGGATCCATAACTTTTGAACTGTGAGGAACTACATGGCCTACAGCACCTTTTCGGAAAGAATGCAAAACCATTAATGGCAGGGATAAGTCTTGGTTATTTTTCGAACCCAAACTCCACCGTTATGAGCCTAATAATGGTTGTGGAACGTTTCACACCATAAAAATGTTGTGAATCGGTCTTTATGCATTTTGTTGTTGTGTTTCGATAAATTTCCATGCACTTGTATAGAGTAAAAATGTCAACAAATCATGCGGGTCCTGTTTTTTCTGTATTTAAGGGTATGAGGAATCGCGAGACATGTACTATACCATAAAACGAAAACCCTTCACTGGATCCCCATAACGTTTGAACCGTGAGGAACTACGTCGCTTACAGCACTTTTTCGATTAATGGCAGTGATAAGTCCTGGTTATTTTTTGAACCCAAACTCAACCATTTTGAGCCTGAAAATGGCTGTGGAACATTTCGCACCATAAAATTTTTGTGAATTGGTCTTTATGCGTTTTGTCGTCGTGTTTCGATCAATGTCCATGCACTTGTATAGAGTAAAACAATGTCAACAAATCATGCGAGTCCCATCCCAATTCACCCATTTTATGAATTTATGGATATAAGGAACCGCGAGACTTGTACTATACCCTAAACCCTAATCCCTAAACCATAAACCGTAAACGCTGCCCCGGATCCCCATAACCTTTGAAACGTGATGAACTATGTCGCCTACAGCACCTTTTCAGAAAGGCCACAAAACCATCAATGGAAGTGATAAGGCTTGGTAATTTTTCGAATGCAAATTCCACCGTTTAAAGTCTCAAAACGGCTGTAGAAAGTTTAGGGTCTTAAAATGTTGTGAACCGGTCTTTTTGCGTTTTTTCGTCGTGTTTCAATCAATGTCCACGAACTTTTTTTAAGTAAAAAATGCGAACGAATAATACGGGTCTCACGCAAATTCACCTAATTTTGTGAATATAAGGACATAAGAAATCAGGAGACATGTACTATACCCTAAACCCTATACCCTAAACAATAAACCCTAAACACTAAACCTTAAACCCTAAATCTTAAACCCTAAACCGTGTACCCTGCATTGGATCCCCATAACTTTTGAACTGTGAGGAACTACGTCGCCTAAAGCATGTTTTCAGAAAGGCCACAAAATCATCAATGGCAGTGATTAGCCCTGGTTATTTTTCAGACCCAAATTCCACTGTTTTAAGCCTCAAAATGGTTGTGGAACATTTCGGGCCGTAAAAATGTGTTGAACTGGTCTATCTTTGTTTTGTCGTCGTGTTTCGAACAATGGGCATGAAAGTTTATAACGTAAAAAATGCCAACAAATGTCGTCGTGTACTGAATGTTGAAAAGTTAAGAGAATGTTATAATACCTGTTTCCTCAACCACTTAATAAAGTGTTGATCTTTCCTTTTGTCTTCCTCATTTGTGGATATATCCGGGATTGCTTCTTTGACTTGAGTAACAAATTGGCTGTGAAATTTTTTGTTAATTAATCAATTCCCAAAAATATATTTATGTGTTTGTAGTTATAAGTTTAATTACCTTCAAAATAGCACATCAATGCATGCTCGCAATTAAGAAGTATGTATATGTGTGCACTATGGAGGTCTTTATCACTCGACCACCAAACTTCTTTCAATTTCTCACCAAATCGTCCAATTTGGCAAAAGATATCTGGAACTTCCTTTTCCATATATGTCGGCACAACACCACCATCATCATACCTTTTGGAGCTCGTTTTCGGGTACCATATATGACGCAAAAGAAGATCCTTCCACTATGGCAATTCCCAAAATATACTCTTCTTGTGCCAGTGCTGAACTCCATAATAATCAGGCATATTATTGGGAACATGCCACTTACCACCACGAGGAACAGTTTCTAGAGCACCGTAGTAATCGATTTGCGCTTCGATTTGTTCCCCAGTTAAATATGGAGGAGGAGTGTCTCTCACAACCCTTTTGTGCCTGAACAGTGTCTTGTTTCTTCTGTACGGATGGTGAATGGGAAGAAATCGACGGTGACAATCGAACCAACTTGTCTTCCTACCATTCTTCAACTGAAATGCATCTGTCATTCCATTACAATATGGAAAAGATAATTTCCCATGTGTAGTCCATCCAGAAAAATCCCATATGCAGGAAAATCACTTATGGTCCACAGAAGCATCGTTCGCATTGTAAAATTTGTTTTTGTTGAAAAATCATACGTCCTCACCCTTGTTGACCACAAATCTTTCAACTCTTTAATAAGTGGTTGTAGAATAACATCAAGAGATCTTTTTGGATGCTTCGGACCAGGTATTAATATGGTCATGAATAGAAGCTCCCTTCGCATGCACATCTCCGGTGGAAGGTTGTATGGTGTAAGACACATCGGCCACAATGAATATTGTTTGCCTGACATTCCAAATGGACTATATCCATCTGTGCATAATCCAAGATACATATTCCGACTATTGCTAGCGAAATATGGATGTACATTGTTAAAATGTTTCCAAGCTCTTGCATCTGATGGATGAGTCATGTCACCCTCCGTCTGAGTATGCTCGGCATGCCATCTCATCCCTCCGGCAGTGTCCTCAAATTGGTACAATCTTTTCAATCTGTCTGTAATTGGTAGGTACCACATCCTTTGGTACGGTACCCTATTACACCCTCGTCCTTGTGGTTTGAATCGTGGCTTCTTGCTGAATTGACATTCATCTAACTTCTCATCATCTGCCCAATAAATCATGCAATTCTCGATGCAAACGTCTATCATCTCCGAAGGCAACCCAATACTATAAACCAATTTCTGAATCTCATAGTAAGAATCAGCAGACACATTGTCTTCCGGCAAATACTC
Organism: Moricandia arvensis; assembly: GCA_905132765.1. NCBI lineage: Eukaryota > Viridiplantae > Streptophyta > Magnoliopsida > Brassicales > Brassicaceae > Moricandia > Moricandia arvensis. The sequence continues at coordinate 27,088 of CAJHQP010005220.1, read as the reverse complement.
TTTAAACAAGTCTGCCCATGTATCCATGCAATTTTTAGGTAGATTATGATAGGTTTTAATATTCATCATTCTAGCAACCAACGACAATTTAGAGAGACCTTCTCTAAAACAACTGTAAATTGGTTGATTTGCAGCATTTAACATTTCATAAAAAAATTTTGCATTTATGTTAGGTTCTTCAGTTTCATCATCATGAGCTACAAATGCATCACCTACCATATCATGAACCCTATCATAATCAACCATCTGTTCCTCCTGATAATTAGTATGCAAATGATCAACCGCTGGTTCAACCTGAAAATTGCTATTACTACTGCTAGCTTCATTTCCACAATCACTATAACATTCTCCATGTTGAAACCAAATATAGTAATGTGACGTGAAACCTCTATTTACTAAATGCTTCCAAACATTTTCACGAGGGCCTAATTTTGAATTGTTGCATTACCGACAAGGACAAAACATCTTACCGCTTTCCTGTGCGAGCGGTGTAGAATCTGCTTGATGCATAAATGTCTCCAGCCCTTCGAGAAATTCTTTCGTCACTCTCTCGTTCCCATCTCTGTGTTTATACATCCACCTCCGCAACTCGAAAATATTTCCATCTCCGGACATTTTTTTCCTTTCACGTTTACAATTTTTTTTATTTTAACTTTTCAATTTTCTTGGGTGTGTTTCATTTGAAACTCAAACAACATATTTATAGGAAAATTTTGAATTGGTAGGTGAAATTTTACCACGAATTTACGAGGAAAACTGGCAGGTGAACATCCTTCAAAAACACGTTTTCACCTAAAAAGTGGATGACCTCGTTATTTCCTCGCTAAACAATTTCCTCGTAAAATACATGTAAATGTAGCGAGTACTTTACGAGGAAATACACCCTGCTACATAATTTCCTTGCTAGTTTACGTGTATTTTACGAGGAATCGTATTTCTCCTTGATTCACGACGAATCTACGAGGAAAGTGTGTTTCAACGTAATTTCCTCGTAAAATTCAAGTAATTTACAAGACCCAGTTTTCCTCGCTAAATTTCGTGGTTAATAAATTGTTTTCTTGTAGTGAATATAAGGAATCGCGAGACATGTACTATATCTTTAACCCTAAACCATAAAACTCTAAATCGTGAAGAACTACGTCGCCTACAGCACCTTTTCGGAAAGGCCGCAAAACCATTAATGGCAGTGATAAGTCCTGGTTATTTTTTGAACCCAAACTCCACCATTTTGAGCCTAAAAATGGCTGTGGAACGTTTGCGCACCATAAATATTTTGTGAATCGGTCTTTATGCGTTTTGTCATCGTGTTTCGATCAATGTGCATGCACGTGTATAGAGTAAAAAATGCCAACAAATCATGTGGGTCTCATTTTTTTCTGAATTTAAGGATATAAGGAATCACTAGACTTGTACTATACCCTAAACCCTAATCCTTAAACCCTAAACCGTAAACCTTGCACTAGATCCCCATAACTTTTGAAACATGAGGATCTATATCGCCTATAGCACCTTTTCGGAAAGGCCAAAAAACCATGAATGGAAGTGATAAGGCTTGGTAATTATTCGGATGCAAATTCCACCGTTTTAAGCCTCAAAACACATGTAGAAAGTTTAGGGCCTTAAAAAGTTGTGAACCGGTCTTTTTGCTTTTTTTCGTCGTGTTTCAATTATTTTCCATGAAGTTTTTTTTTTAAGTAAAAACTGCAAACGAATCATGCGGATCTCACGCAATTTCACCCAAGTTTTCTGAATATAAGGATATAAGAAATCATTTGACATGTACTATACCCTAAACCCTAAAAAATAAACCCTTAACACTAAACCCTAAACCGTAAACCTTAAACCCTAAACCGTGAACCCTGAACAGCGAACCCTTAACCAGATCCCCATAACTTTTAACCGTGAGGAACTACTTCCCCTACAACATGTTTTTGAAAAGGCCACAAAACCATCAATGGCAATAATTAGCCCTGGTTATGTTTCGGACCTAAATTCCACTATTTTAAGCCTTAAAATGGATGTGGAATGTTTCGGGGCCTAAAAATGTGTCGAACTGGTCTATCTTTGTTTTGTCGTCGTGTTTCGAACAATGGGCATGAAATTTTATAAAGTAAAAATGCCAACGAATCATGGGGGTCCCATGAAAATTTACTCGATTTTTCTGAATTTAAGAATATCAGGTATCGCGAGACATTTACTATACCCTAAAGCCTAAACCGTAAATCGTTCACCAGATCCCCATAAGTTTTGAACCGTTAGGAACTACGTCGCCTACATCACCTTTTTGGTAAGGCCATAAAACCATTAATGTCAGTGATAAGTCCTTGTTATTTTTCGAACCCAAACTCCACCTTTTTGAGCCAGAAAATGGCAGTGGAACGTTTCGCACCATAAAATTTTTGTGAATTGGTCTTTATGCGTTTTTTCGTCGTGTTTCGTTCAATGTCCACGCACTTGTATAGAGTAAAAATGCAAACATATCATGCGGGTCCCACACCAATTCACCCATTTTTCTGAATTTAAGGATATAAGGAATCACAAGACTTGTACTATACCCTAAACCCTAATCCCTTATCCCTAAACCATAAACCGTAAACCCTGCACCGGATCCCCATAACCTTTGAAACGTGAGGAACTATCTCGCCTACAGCACCTTTTCAGAAAGGCCACAAAACCATCAATGGAAGTGATAAGGCTTTGTAATTTTTCGAATGCAAATTCCACCGTTTAAAGCCTCAAAATGGCTGTAGAAAGTCTAGGGCCTTAAAAAGTTGTGAAACAGTCTTTTTGCGTTTTTCCTCTGTTTCATTCAATGTCCATGAACTTTTTAAAAGTATAAAATGCAAAAGAATCATGCGGGTCTCACGCAAATTCACTCGATTTTTCTGAACATAAGGATATAAGAAATCAATTAGACATGTACTACACCCTAAACCAAAAACCTTAAACCCTAAACACTAAACCCAAAACACTAAACCCTAAACCCTAAAACCTTACCTTAAACCCTCAACCGTAAACCCTGCACCGGATCCCCATAATTTTTGAACCGTGAGAAACTACGTCATCTAAAGCATGATTAGCCCTGGTTATTTTCCGTACCCAAATTCCACTGTTGTAAGCCTCAAAATGGCTGTGGAACGTCGGGCCTTAAAAATGTGTTGAACTGGTCTATCTTCGTTTTGTCTTTGTGTTTCCAACAATGGGCAAGAAATTTTATAAAGTCCTGGTTATTTTTCGAACACAAATCCACCGTTTTGAGCCTGAAAATGGCTGTGGAACGTTTCGCACCCTAAAAATTTTGTGAATCGGTCTTTATGCGTTTTTTCGTCGTGTTTCGAACAATGTCAATGCACTTGTATAGAGTAAAAAATGCCAAGAAATCATGTGGGTCTCGTTTTTTCTGAATTTATGGAAATAAGGAATCGCGAGACTTGTAGTGTACCCTAAACCCTAATCCCTAAACCCTAAACCGTAAACCTTGCACCGGATCCCCATAACTTTTGAAACGTGAGGATCTATGTCGCCTACAGCATCTTTTCGGAGAGGCCACAAAATCATGAATGGAAGTGATAAGGCTTGGTAATTATTTGGATGCAAATTCCACCGTTTTAAGCCTCAAAACGCTTGTAGAAAGTTTAGGGCCTTAAAAAGTTGTGAACTGGTCTTTTTGCTTTTTCATCGTGTTTCAATTATTGTCCATGAATCCTTTTTAAAAAGCTAAAAAATGCTGAACAATCATGCCGAATCGTAGCAATTTCACCAATTTTGCAGAATTATAAAGGATATAAGAAATCATTTGATTTGTACTATACCCTAAACCCTAAACCCTAAACAATAAACTATTAACACTAAACCTAAACCCTAAACCTTAAACCCTATACCGTGAACCCTCAAACGGATCCCCATTACTTTTAACTGTGAGGAACTACTTCCCCTACAGCATGTTTTCGGAATGGCCACAAAACCCTCAATGGCAATAATTAGCCCTGGTTATCTTCGAAAACCATTTAGCCTCAAATGGTGACTTTCGGCTAAAAATGTGTTGAACTGGTCTATCTTTTGTTTGTCGTCGTGTTTCGAACAATGGGAATGAAATTTTATAAAGTAAAAAATGCAAAGAATCATGGGGTACACGAAAATTTACTTATTTTGGCTGATTTAAGAGTATAAAGAATCGCGAGACATGTACTAATACCTATACCCTAACGTAAATCGTTTACCGGATCCCCATAACTTTTGAACCGTGAGGAACTACGTCGCTTACAGAACCTTTTCGGAAAGGCCGCAAAACCATTAATGGCAGTGATAAGTCCTGGTTATTTTTCGAACCCAAACTCCACCGTTTTGAGCCTAAAAATGGTTGTGGAACGTTTTGCACCATAAATATTTTGTGAATAGGTCTTTATGCGTTTTGTCGTCGTGTTTCGATCAATTTCCATTCACTTGTATAGAATTAAAATGCCAAAAAATCATGTGGGTATCGTTTTTCTGAATTTAAGGATATAAGGAATCACGAGACTTGTACTAATCCCTAAACCCTAAACCATAAACCTTGCACCGGATCCCCATAACTTTTGAAACGTGAGGATCTATGTCACCTACAGCAACTTTTCGGAAAGGCCACAAAACCATCAATGGAAGTGATAAGGCTTGGTAATTATTAGGATGCAAATTCCACCGTTATAAGCCTCAAAACGCCTGTAGAAAGTTTAGGGCCTTAAAAAGTTGTGAACCGGTCTTTTTGCTTTTTTCGTCGTGTTTCAATTATTGTCCATGAAGTTTTTTAAAGTAAAAAATGTGAACGAATCATGCGGGTCTCACGCAACTTCACCCAATTTTTACAAATAATAAGGATATAGGAAATCACAAGACATGTACTATACTATAAGCCCTAAACTCTAAACAATAAAGCCTAAACACTAAACCCTATACCCTAAACCTTAAACCCTGAACCGTGAACCCTGCACCGGATCCCCATAACTTTTAGCCGTGACGAACTACTTCCCCTACAGCATGTTTTCGGATAGGCCACAAACCCATCAATGGCAATAATTAGCCCTGGTTATCTTTCGGACCCAAATTCCACCATTTTAAGCCTTAAAATGGCTGTGGAACGTTTCGGGGCTTAAAATTGTGTTGAACTGGTTTATCATTGTTTTCTCGTCGTGTTTCGAACAATGGGCATGAACTTTTATAAAGTAAAAATACCAACAAATCATGGGGGTCCCACGAAAATTTACTTGATTTTTCAGAATATAAGAATATAAGGAATCGCGAGACATGTACTATACCTTAAACACTAAACGTAAGACCCTACATCGTGAGGAACTACGTCGCCTACAGCACCTTTCCGGAAAGGCCGCAAAACGATTAATGGCAGTGATAAGTCCTGGTTATTTTCGAACCCAAACTCTACCGTTTTGAGCCTGAAAATGGCTGTGGAATGTTTCGCACCATAACTATTTTGTGAATCGGTCTTTATGCGTTTTGTCATCGTGTTTCGATCAACGTCCATGCACTTGTGGTAAAGATGCCAACAAATCATGTGGGTCTCTTTTTTCTGAATTTAAGAATATAAGGAATCATGAGGCTTGTACTATACGCTAAACCCTAATTCCTAAACCCTAAACCGTAAACCTTGCACCGGATCCCCACAACTTTTGAAACGTTAGGATCTATGTCGCCTACAGCACCTTTTTGGAAAGGCTACAAAACCATGACTGGAAGTGATAAGGCTTGGTAATTATTCGGATGCAAATTCTACCGTTTTAAGCCTCAAAACGTCTGTAGAAAGTTTAGGGACTTAAAAAGTTATGAACCTGTCTTTTTGCTTTTTGTCGTGTTTCAATTATTGTCAATGAACTTCTTTAAAGTAAAAAATGCGAACAAATCATGCGGATCTCAGGCAACTTCACTTAATTTTTCTGAATAAAAGGATATAAGAAATCATTTGACATGTACTATACCCTAAACCCTGAAACCTTAACACTAAACCCAACCCCTAAACCTTAAACCCTAAACCGTGAACCCTGAACCGTGAACCCTGAACCGGATCCCCATAACTTTTAACCGTGAGGAACTTCTTCCCCTACAGCATGTTTTCGGAAAGGCCACAAAACCATCAATGGCAATAATTAGCCCTTGTTATCTTTCGGACACAAAATTCCACCTTTTTAAGCCTTAAAATGGCTAAGGAACGTTTCGGGGCTTAAAATGTGTTGAACTGGTAAATCTTTGTTTTGTCGTCGTGTTTCGAACAATGGGCATGAACTTTTATAAAGTAAAAAATGCCAACGAATCATGGGGGTCCCACGCATATTTACTCGATTTTGCTAAATTTAATAATATCAGGAATCGCGAGACATGTACTATACCCTAAACCCTAAACCGTAAATTGTTCACCGGATCCCCATAAGTTTTGAACCGTGAGGAACTACGTCCCCTACAGCACATTTTCGGTAAGGGCACAAAACCATTAATGGCAGTGATAAGTCCTGGTTATTTTTGGAACCCAAACTCCACCTTTTTGAGCCTGAAAATGGCAGTGGAACGTTTTGCACCATAAAAGTTTTGTGAATTGGTCTTTATGTGTTTTGTCGTCGTGTTTCGTTCAATGTCCATGCACTTGTATAGAGTAAAAAATCCAAACATATCATGCGGGTCCCACACCAATTCACCCATTTTTCTGAATTTAAGGATATAAGGAATCGCGAGACTTGTACTAATCCCTAAACCCTAACCATAAACCGTAAACCTTGCACCGGATCCCCAAAACCTTTGAAATGTGAGGAAATATGTCGCCTACAGCACCTTTTCAGAAAGGCCACAAAACCATCAATCGAAGTGATAAGGCTTGGTAATTTTTCGAATGCAAATTTGACAGTTTAAAGCCTCAAAATGGCTGTAGAAAGTCTAGGGCCTTAAAAAGTTGTGAAACAGTCTTTTTGCTTTTTTCTCGTGTTTCATTCAATGTCCATGAACTTTTTTAAAGTACAAAAAGCAAAAGAATCATGCGGGTCTCACGCAAATTCACTAGATTTTCTGAATATAAGGATATAAGAAATCAGGACATATGTACTACACCCTAAACCAAAAACATTAAACCCTAAACACTAAACCCAAAACACTAAACCCTAAACCCTTAACCTTAAACCCTCAAGCGTAAATCCTGCACCGGATCGCCATAACTTTTGAACCGTGAGGAACTACATCGCCTAAAGCATGATTAGCCCTGGTTATTTTCCGGACCCAAATTCCACTGTTGTAAGCCTCAAAATGGCTGTGGACGTTTCGGGCCTTAAAATGTGTTAAACTGATCTATCTTCGTTTTGTCTTCGTGTTTCCAACAATGGGCATGAACTTTTATAAAGTAAAAAATGCCAACGAATCATGTGGTTCCCACGCATATTTATTCGATTTTTCTAAATTTAAGAATATAAGGAATCTCGAGACATGTACTATACCATAAAACCCTAAACCATAAACCCTTCATCGGATCCCCATATCTTTTGAACCGTGAGGAACTACATCGCCTACAGAATCTTTTCAGAAAGGACGCAAAATCATTAATGGCAGTGATAAGTCATGGTTATTTTTCGAACCCAAATCCACCGTTTTGAGCATGAAAATGGCTGTGGAACGTTTCGCACCATAAACATTTTGTGAGTCGGTCTTTATGCGTTTTGTCGTCGTGTTTCGAACAATGTTAATGCACTTGTATAGAGTAAAAAATGCCAAGAAATCATGTGGGTCTCGTTTTTTTCTGAATTTATGGATATAAGGAATCGCGAGACTAGTACTATACCCTAAACCCTAATCCCTAAACCCTAAACCCTAAAACCTAAACCGTAAACCTTGCACCGGATCAACATAACTTTTGAAATGTGAGGATCTGTGTCGCGTACAACACCTTTTCGGAAAGGCCACAAAACCATCAATGGAAGTGATAAGGCTTTGTAATTATTCGGATGCAAATTCCACCGTTTTAATCCTCAAAACGCATGTACAAAGTTTAAGGCCCTAAAAAGTTGTGAACCGGTCTTTTTGCTTTTTTCGTCGTGTTTCAAATATTGTCCATGAACTTTTTAAAGTAAAAAATGCGAACGAATCAAGCGGATCTCACGCAATTTGACCCAATTTTTCTGAATATAAGGATATGAGAAATCATTTGATATGTACTATACCCTAAACCCTAAACCCTAAACAATAACACTAAACCAAACCTAAACCTTAAGACCTAAACCGTGAACCTTGAACCGTGAACCCTATACCGGATCGCCATTACTTTTAACCGTGAGGAACTACTTCCCCTACAACATGTTTTCGGAAAGGCCACAAAACCATCAATGGCAATAATTAGCCCTGGTTATCTTTCGGACCTAAATTCCACCGTTTTAAGCCTTAAAATGGCTGTCAAACGTTTCAGGGCTTAAAATGTGTTGAACTGATCTATCTTTGTTTTATCGTCGTGTTTCGAAAAATGGGCATGAAATTTTATAAAGTAAAAAATGCCAACATATCATGGGGGGTCCCACAAAAATTTACTTTATTTTTCTGAATTTAAGAATATAAGGAATTTCAAGACATGTATTATAGCCTAAACCCTAAATCGTAGACCGTTCACCGGATCTTCATAACTTTTGAACCGTGAGGAACTACGTCGCCTACAGAACCTTTTCGGAAAGGCCGAAAAACCATTAATGGCAGTGATAAGTCCTGGTTATTTTTCGAGCCCAAACTGCACCGTTTTGAGCCTAAAAATGGTTGTGGAACATTTTGCACCATAAATATTTTGTGAATCAGTCTTTATGCGTCTTTTCGTCTTGTTTCGATCAATGTCCACGCACTCGTATAGAATTAAAATGCCTTAAAATCATGTGGGTCTCGTTTTTCTTAATTTAAGGATAGAAGGAATCGCGAGACTTGTAATAATCCCTAAACCCTAAACCGTAAACCTTGCACCGGTTCCCCATAACTTTTGAAACGTGAGGATCTATGTCGCCTACAGCAACTTTTCGGAAAGGCCACAAAACCAACAATGGAAGCGATACGGCTTGGAAATTATTAGGATGCAAATTCCACCGTTTTAAGCCTCAAAACGCCTGTAGAAAGTATAGGGCCTTAAAAAGTTGTGAACCGGTCTTTTTGCTTTTTTCGTCGTGTTTCAATTATTGTCCATGAAGTTTTTTAAAGTAAAAAATGTGAACGAATCATGCGGGTCTCACGCAACTTCACCCAATTTTTACAAATAATAAGGATATAGGAAATCACAAGACATGTACTATACTATAAGCCCTAAACTCTAAACAATAAAGCCTAAACACTAAACCCTATACCCTAAACCTTAAACCCTGAACCGTGAACCCTGCACCGGATCCCCATAACTTTTAGCCGTGACGAACTACTTCCCCTACAGCATGTTTTCGGATAGGCCACAAACCCATCAATGGCAATAATTAGCCCTGGTTATCTTTCGGACCCAAATTCCACCGTTTTAATCCTTAAAATGGCTGTGGAACATTTCGGGACATAAAAATGTGTTGAACTGGTCTATCTTTGCTTTTTTGCCGTGTTTCGAACACTGGGCATGAACTTTTATAAAGTAAAAAATGCCAACATATCATGGGGGTCCCACAAAAATTTAATTGATTTTTCTGAATTCAAGAATATAAGGAATTGCGAGACATGTACTATAGCCTAAACCCTAAACCGTAGACCGGTCACCGGATCCCCATAACTTTTGAACTGTGAGGAACTACGTCGCCTACAGCACCTTTTCGGAAAGGCCCAAAACCATTAATGGCAGTGATAAGTCCTGGTTATTTTTCGAACCCAAACTCCACAGTTTTGAGCCTGAAAATGGCTGTGGAACGTTTCGCACCATAAATATTTTGTGAATTGTCTTTCTGCGTTTTGTCGTCGTGTTTCGATCAATGTCTATGCATTTGTATAGAGTAAAAATTCCAACAAATCATGCGGGTCCCACGCCAATTCACCCATTTTTCTGAATTTAAGGATATAAGGAATCGCGAGACTTGTACTATACCCTAAACCCTAAGCCATAACCGTTAACCCTGCACCGGATCCCCATAACCTTTGAAACTTGAGGAACTATGTCGCCTACAGCACCTTTTCGGAAAGGCCACAAAACCATCAATGGAAGTGATAAGGCTTGGTAATTTTTCGGATGCAAATTCCACGTTTAAGCCTCAAAACGGCTGTAGAAAGTTTAGGGCCTTAAAAAGTTGTGAACCGGTCTTTTTGCATTTTTTCGTCGTGTTCAATCAATGTCCATGAACTTTTTTAAAGTAAAAAATGCGAACGAATCATGCGGGTCTCACGCAAATTCACCCGATTTTTCTTAATATAAGGATATAATAAATCAGGAGACATGTACTAGATCCTAAACCCTAAACCCTAACCCTAAACATAAACCATAAACACTAAACCTAAAACCTAAATCTTAAACCTAAACCGTGAACCCTGCACCGGATCCGCATAAATTTTGAACCGTAAGGAACTACTTGCCTACAGCATGTTTTCGGAAAGGCCACAAAACCATCAGTGGCAATAATTAGCCCTGGTTATTTTTCGACCCAAATTCCACCGTTTAAGCCTCAAAATGGCTGTGGAACCTTTCGGGCCTTAAAATGTGTTGAACTGTCTATCTTTGTTTTGTCGTCGTGTTTCGAGCAATGGGCATGAAATTTTATAAAGTAAAAATGCCAACGAATCATGGGGGTAACACAAAAATTTACTAGATTTTTCTGAATTTAAGAATATAAGGAATTGCGAGACATTTACTATAGCCTAAACCCTAAACCGTAGACCGTTCACCGGATCCCCATAACTTTTGAACCGTGAGGAACTACTTCGCCTACAGAAACTTTTCGGAAAGGCCGCAAAACCATTAATGGCAGTGATAAGTCCTGGTTATTTTTCGAACTCAAACTCCACCATTTTGAGCCTCAAAATGGCTGTGGAACGTTTCGCACCATAATTTTTTTGTGAATTGTTCTTTATGCATTTTGTCGTCGTGTTTCGTTCAATATCCATACACTTGTATAGAGTAAAAAGTGCCAACAAATCATGCGGGTCCCTCGCCCTTTCACCCATTTTTTTGAATTTAAAGATATAAGGAATCGCGAGAGTTGTACTATACCTTAAACCCTAATCCCTTAATCCTAAACCCTAAACCGTAAACCCTGCACCGGATCCCCATAACCTTTGAAACGTGAGGAACTATGTAGCCTACATCACCTTTTCGGAAAGGCCACAAAACCATCAATGGAAGTGATAAGGCTTGGAAATTTTTCGAATGCAAATTCCACCATTTAAAGCCCCCAAACGGCTGTAGAAAGTCTAGGGCCTTAAATAGATCTGAAACGGTCTTTTTGCGTTTTTTCGTCGTGTTTCATTCAATGTCCATGAACTTTTTTAAAGTAAAAAATGTGAAACAGTCTATACCCTAAACGCTAAACCTTAAACCCTAAACACTAAACCCAAAAAAATGATCCCCATAACTTTTGAACCGTGAGAAACTACGTCGCCTAAAGCATGTTTTCGGAAAGGCCACATAACCATCAATGGCAATGATTAGCCCTGGCTATATTTCGAACCCAAATTCCACCGTTTTAAGGCTCAAAATGGTTGTGGAACGTTTTGGGCATTAAAAATGTGTTGAACTTGTCTATCTTTTTTCGTCGTGTTTCCAACAATGGGCATGAACTTTTATAAAGTAAAAAATGCTAATGAATCATGCGGGTCCCACACATATTTATTCAATTTTTTTGAATTTACGAATATAAGGAATCTCGAGACATGTACTATACCCTAAATCATTAAACCGTAAACCCTTCACCAGATCCCCATAACTTTTGAACCGTGAGAAACTACGTCGCCTACAACACCTTTTCAGAAAGGACGCAAAACCATTAATGGCAGTGATAAGTCAAGGTTATTTTTCGAGCCCAAATCCACCGTTTTGAGCCTGAAAATGGCTGTAGAACGTTTCACACTATAAAAATTTTGTGAATCGGTTTTTATGCGTTTTGTCGTCGTGTTTCGATCAATATCCATGCACATATAAGAGTAAAAAATTCAACCAAATCATGGGGGTCCCGTTTTTCTGAATTTAAGGATATAAGGAATCGCGAGACTTGTACTAATCCCTAAACCTTAATCCCTAAACCCTAAAACATAAACCGTAAACCCTGCACTGGATCCCCATAATTCTTGAAACGTGTGGAACTATGTCGCCTAGGCACCTTTTCTGAAAGGCCACAAAACCATCAATGGAAGTGATAAGGCTTTGTAATTTTTCGGAAGCAAATTCCACCATTTTAAACTTCAAAACGGCTGTAGAAAGTTTAGGGCCTTAAAAGTTGTGAACCAGTCTTTTTGTGTGTTTTTTGTCGTGTTTCAATCAATGTCATGAAGTATTTTAAAGTAAAAAATGGGAGCGAATCATGCGGGTCTCACTCAAATTCACCCGATTTTTCTGAATATAAGGATATAAGAAATCACGAGAAGTGTACTATACCCTAAACCCTAAAAAAATAAACCCTAAACACAAAACCCTAAACCCTAAACCCTAAACCCTAAACCCTTAACCTTAAACCCTCAACCGTAAACCCTGCACCGGATCCCCATAACTATTGAACCGTGAGGAACTACGTCACCTACAGCACCTTTTTGAAAAGGCCACAAAACCATCAATGGAAGTGATAAGGCTTGGTAATTATTCGGATGCCGTTTTAAGCCTCAAAACGCCTATACAAAGTTTAAGGCCTTAAAAAATGCGAACGAATCATGCGGGTCTCATGCAACTTCACCCATTTTTTCTGAAAATAAGGATATAAGAAATCACGAGATATGTACTATACCCTAAACCCTAAAACCTAAACAATAAACTCTAAACACTAAATCTTAAACCCTAAACCGTGAACCCTTCACCGGATCCCCATAACTTTTAACTGCAAGGAACTACTTCCCCTACAGCATGTTTTCGGAAAGGCCACAAAACCATCAATGGAAATAACTAGCCCTGGTTATCTTTCGGACCCAAATTCCACCGTTTTAAGCCTTAAAATGACTGTGGAACGTTTCGGGGCTTAAAAATGTATTGAACTGGTCTATCTTTTTTTTTCGTCGTGTTTCGACCAATGGACATGAACATTTATAAAGTAAAAAATGGCAACATATCATGGGGTCCCACAAAAATTTACTTGGTTTTTCTGAATTCAAGAATATAAGGAATTGCGAGACATGTACTATAGCCTAAACCCTAAACCGTAGACCGTTCACCGGATCCCGATAACTTTTGAACCGTGAGGAACTACGTCCCCTAAAGAAACTTTTCTGAAAGGCCGCAAAACCATTAATGGCAGTGATAAGTCCTGGTTATTTTTCGAACCCAAACCCCACCATTTTCAGCCTGAAAATGGCTGTGGAACGTTTCGCAAAATAAAATATTTGTGAATTGGTCTTTATGCGTTTTGTCGTCGTGTTTCGTTCAATGTCCATACACTTGTATAAAGTAAAAAGTGCCTACAAATCATGCAGGTCCCTCGCCCATTCACCCACTTTTTGAATTTAAGGATATAAGGAATCGCGAGACTTGTACTATACCCTAAAACCTAATCCCTTATCCCTAAACCATAAACCGTAAACCCTGCACCGGACACCCATAACCTTTGAAACTTTAGGAACTATGTAGCCTAAAGCACGTTTTCGGAAAGCCCACAAAACCATCAATGGAAGTGATAAAGCTTGGAAATTTTTCGAATGCAAATTCCACCATTTAAAGCCCCCAAACGGCTGTAGAAAGTCTAGGGCCTTAAATAGTTGTGAAACGGTCTTTTGCGTTTCTTCGTCGTGTTTCATTCAATGTCCAAAAACTTTTTTAAAGTAAAAAATGCAAACGAATCATGCGGGTCCACGCATATTTATTCGATTTTTCTGAATTTAAGAATATAAGGAATCTCGAGACATGTATTATACCCTAAATCCCTAAACCTTAAACCCTTCACCGGATCCCCATTACTTTTGAACCTTGAGGAACTACGTCGCCTACAACACCTTTACAGAAAGGACACAAAACCATTAATGGCAATTATAAGTCCAGGTTATTTTTCGAGCCCAAATCCACCGTTTTGAGCCTGAAAATGGCTGTAGAACTTTTCATACCATAAAATTTTTGCGAATCGGTCTTTATGAGTTTTGTCGTCGTGTTTAGATCAATGTCCATGCCCTTGTAAGAGTAAAAAATTCCACCAAATCATGGGGGTTCCGTTTTTCTGAATTTAAGGATATAAGGAATCGCGAGACTTGTACTAATCCCTAAACCCTAATCCCTAAACCCAAAAACATAAACCGTAAACCCTGCACCGGATCTCCATAACTCTTGAAACGTGTGGAACTATGTCGCCTACAGCACCTTTTCTGAAAGGCCACAAAACCATCAATGGAAGTGATATGGCTTTGTAATTTTTCGGAAGCAAATTCCACCATTTTAAGCGCAAAACGGCTGTAGAAAGTTTAGGGCCTTAAAAGTTGTGAACCCGTCTTTTTCTGTTTTTTTGTCTTGTTTCAATCATTGTCCATGAAGTTTTTTAAAGTAAAAAAGGGAACGAATCATGCGGGTCTCACTCAAATTCACCCGATTTGTTTTTGAATATAAGGATATAAGAAATCACGAAAAATGTACTATACCCTAAACCCTAAACAATAAACCCTAAACACAAAACCCTAAACTTTAAACCTTAAACCGTGAACCCTGCAGATCCCCATAACTTTTGAACCGTGTGGAACTATATTGCCTACAACATTTTTTCGGAAAGGCCACAAAACCATCAATGGCTAGGATTAGCCATGGTTATTTTTAGGACCCAATTTCCACCGTTTTAAACCTCAAAATGGTTGTGGAACGTTTCGGGCCTTAAAAATGTGTTGAACTGGTCTATCTTTGTTTTGACGTCGCGTTTCGAACAATGGGCATGAACTTTTATGAAGTAAAAATGCCAATGAATTATGCGGGTCCCACACAAAATTATTCGATTTTTCTGAATTTAAGAATATAAAGAATCGCGAGACATGTACTATACCCTAAACCGTAAACCCTTCACCGGATCCCCATAACTTTTGAACCGTGAGTAACTACGTTGCCTACAGTACCTTTTCGGAAAGGCCGCAAAATCATTAATGGCAGTGATAAGTCCTGGTTATTTTTCAAACCCAAACGCCACCGTTTTGAGCCTGAAAATGGCTGTGGAACCTTTCGCACTATAAACATTTTGTGAATCGGTCTTTATGCATTTTGTCGTCGTGTTTCGATCAATGTCCATGCACTTTTATACAGTAAAAAATGCCTACAAATCATGAGGGTCTCGTTTTTTCTTTATTTAAGGAAATAAGGAATCGCGAGACTTGTACTATAAACTAAACCCTAATCCATAAACCCTAAACCATAAACCGTAAACCCTGCACTGGATCCCTATAACTTTTGAAACTAGAGGAACTATGTCGCCTACAACACCTTTTCAAAAAGGCCACAAAGCCATCAATGGAAGTGATAAGGCTTGGTAGTTATTCAGATGAAAATTCTACCGTTTTAAGCCTCAAAACGGCTATAGAAAGTTTAGCACCTTAAAAAGTTGTGAAACGGTCTTTTTGCGTTTTTTTCGTCGTGTTTCAATCAATGTCCATGAACTTTTTTAAAATAAAAAATGGGAACGAATCATGCGGGTCTCACGCAAATTCACCTGATTTTTTTGAATATAAGGATATAAGAAATCAGGAGACATGTACTGGACCATTAACCCTAAACCCTAACCCTAAACAATAAACCCTAAACACTAAACCCTAAACCCTAAACCTTAAACCCTAAACTGTGAACCCTGCACCGGATCCCCATAAGTTTTGAATCGTGAGGAACTACATCGCCTACATCATGTTTTCGGAAAGGCCACAAAACCATCAATGGCAATGATTACCCCTGGTTTTTTTCGGACCCAAATCCACCGTTTTAAGCCTCAAAATGGCTGTGGAACGTGTCGGGCCTTAAAATGAGTTCAAATGGTTTATCTTTGTTTTGTGGTCATGTTTCGAACAATTGTTATGAACTTTTATAAAGTAAAAAATGCCAACGAATCATGGGGATCCCACGCAAATTTACTCGATTTTTCTGAATTTAAGAATATAAGGAATCACGAGCATGTAATATACCGTAAACCCTAAACTGTAAACCGTTCACCGGATCCCCATAACTTTTGAACCAGGAGGAACTACGTTGCCTACAACACCTTTTCCGTTGAAAGGCCGCAAAAACCAATTGAATGGCAGTGATAAGTCCTGCTATTTTTTCGAACCCAACTCCACGTTTTGATCCTGGAATTGTGGAACGTTTCGACCGTTAAATTTTTTTTGCAGCGGTCTTTTAATGCATTTTTTCGTTGTTTTTTCGATCATGTCCATGCACTTAAATAGAGTAAAAATATACATCAACGAATCATGCGGGTCCATGCCAATTCAGCCATTTTTCTGAATTTAATGGATATAACGGAATCGCGAGACCTTGTATTATAACCTAAAACCTTAATCCCTAAACCCTAAACCATAAATCGTGAACCCTGCACCCCGATCCCCATAAATTTTTTTAAAACATGAGGAACTATGTCGCCTACAGGCAATCTTTTTCGGAAAGGCCACAAAACCATCAAAATGGAAGTGATAAGGCTTGGTAATTTTTCGAGCCCAAACTCCACCATTTTGAGCCTGAAAATGGCTGTGGAACGTTTCACACCACAAGGTTTTGTGAATCGGTCTTTATGAGTTTTGTCGTCGTGTTTCAATCAATGTCCATGCACTTGTAAGAGTAAAAAATTCCACCAAATCATGGGGGTTCCGTTTTTTCGAATTTAAGGATATAAGGAATCGCGAGACTTGTACTAATCCCTAAACCTTAATCCCTAAACCCTAAAACATAAACCGTAAACCCTGCACTGGATCCCCATAACTCTTGAAACGTGTGGAACTATGTCGCCTAGGCACCTTTTCTGAAAGGCCACAAAACCATCAATGGAAGTGATAAGGCTTTGTAATTTTTCGGAAGCAAATTCCACCATTTTAAGCTTCAAAATGGCTGTAGAAAGTTTAGGGCCTTAAAAGTTGTGAACCAGTCTTTTTCTGTTTTTTTTGTCTTGTTTCAATCATTGTCCATGAAGTTTTTTAAAGTAAAAGAAGGGAACGAATCATGCGGGTCTCACTCAAATTCACCCGATTTTTCTGAATATAAGGATATAAGAAATCATGAGAAATGTAATATACCCTAAACCATAAACAATAAACCCTAAACAAAAAACCCTAAACCCTAAACTTTAAACCCTAAACCGTGAACCCTGCAGATCCCCATAACTTTTGAACCGTGTGGAACTACATTGCTTACAACATTTTTCGGAAAGGCCACAAAACCATCAATGGCTAGGATTAGCCATGGTTATTTTTAGGACCCAATTTCCACCGTTTTAAGCCTCAAAAGGATTGTGGAACGTTTCGGGCCTTATAAATGTGTTGAACTGGTCTATCTTTGTTTGGTCATCGCGTTTCGAACAATGGGCATGAACTTTTATAAATTAAAAATGCCAATGAATTATGCGGGTTCCACGCAAATTTATTCGATTTTTCTGAATTTAAGATTCGCGAGACATGTACTATACCCTAAACCGTAAACCCTTCACCGGATCCCCATAACTTTCGAACCAGTGAGGAACTACGTCGCCTACAGCACCTTTTCGGAAAGACCGCAAAATCATTAATGGCAGTGATAAGTCCTGGTTATTTTTCGAACCCAAACACCACCGTTTTGAGCTTGAAAATGGCTGTGGAACGTTTCGCACCATAAAAATTTTGTGAATCGATCTTTATGCGTTTTGTCGTCTTGTTTCGATCAATGTCCATGCACTTGTATACAGTAAAAATGCCTACAAATCATGTGGGTCTCGTTTTTTCTTTATTTAAGGATATAAGGAATCGCGAGACTTGTACTATACATTAAACCCTAATCCCTAAACCCTAAACCATAAACCGTAAACCCTGCACCAGATCCCTATAACTTTTGAAACGAGAGGAACTATGTCGCCTACAGCACCTTTTTCGGAAAAGACCACAAAACCATCAATGGAAGTGATAAGGCTTGGTAGTTATTCAGATGCAAATTCTACCGTTTTAAGCCTCAAAACGGCTGTAGAAAGTTTAGCACCTTAAAAAGTTGTGAAACGGTCTTTTTGCCTTTTTCGTCGTGTTTCAATCAATGTTCATGAACTTTTTTAAGTGAAAATGTGAACAAATCATGCGGGTCTCATGCAAATTCACCCGATTTTTTTGAATATAAAGATATAAGAAATCAGGAGACATGTACTAGACCTTTAATCCTAAAACCTAACCCAAAACAATAAACCCTAAACACTAAACCCTAAACACTAAACCCTAAACCATGAACCCTGCACCGGATCGCCATAAGTTTTGATCCGTGAGGAACTACGTCTCCTACATCATGTTTTCGGAAAGGCCACAAAACCATCAATGGCAATGATTACCCCTGGTTTTTTTTCGGACCCAAATCTACGGTTTTAAGCCTCAAAATGGTTGTGGAACGTTTTGGGCCTTAAAATGAGTTCAAATGGTTTATCTTTGTTTTGTCGTCGTGTTTCGAACAATGGTTATGAACTTTTATAAAGTAAAAAATGCCAACGAATCATGGGGGACCCACGCAAATTTACTCGATTTTTCTGAATTTAAGAATATAAGGAATCACGAGACATGTACTATACCGTAAACCCTAAACTGTAAACCGTTCACCGGATCCCCATAACGTTTGAACCACGAGGAACTACGTCGCCTACAACAAATTTTCGGAAAGGCCGCAAAACAATTAATGGCAGTGAAAAGTCCTGGTTTTTTTCGAAACCAAACTCCACCGTTTTGAGCCTGAAAATGGCTGTGGAACGTTTCGCATCATAATTTTTTAAGATCGGTCTTTATGCGTTTTTCATCGTGTTTCGATCAATGTCCATGCACTTGTATAGAGTAATATATGCCAACGAATAATGCAGGGTCCCAGGCCAATTCACCCATTTTTCTGAATTTAATGATATAAGGAATCGTGAGACTTGTACTATACCCTAAACCCGAACCCCTAAACCCCAAACCATAAACCTTAAACCCTGCACTGGATCCCCATAACTTTTGAAACGTGAGGAACTATATTGCCTACAACACCTTTTCGGAAAAGCAACAAAACAATCAATGGAAGTGATAAGGGTTGGTAATTTTTCGGATGCAAATTCCACCATTTTAAACCTCAAATCATTTGTAGAATGTTTAGGGCCTTAAAAAGTTGTGAACCGGTGTTTTTGCGTTTTTTCGTCGTGTTTCAATCAATGTCCATGAACTTTTTTTAAGTAAAAAATGCGAACAAATCATGAAGGTCTCACGCAAATTCACCCTATTTTTTGAATATAAGGTTATAAAAAAGTCAGGGGACATGTACTATACCCTAAATCCTAAACTCTAAACAATAAACCCTAAACACTAAACCGTAAACCCTAAACCTTAAATCCTAAACTGTGTGCCTTGCACCGGATCCCCATAACTTTTGAACTGTGAGGAACAACATCGCCTAAAGAATGTTTTCGGAAAGGCCACAAAACCATCAATGGCAATGATTAGCCCTGGTTATTTTTCGGACCCAAATTCCACTGTTTTAGGCCTCAAAATGGTTGAGGAACGTTTCGGGCCTTAAAAATGTTTTAAACTGGTCTATGTTTGTTTTGTCGTCGTGTTTCGAACAATGGGCATAAACTTATATAAAGTAAAAAATGCCAACAAATCATGGGGGCTCACAAAAATTTTACTTGATTTTTCTGAATTTAAGAATATAAGGAATCGCGAGACATGTACTATACCTTAAACCCAAAACCGTAAAACCCTAAATCGTGAGGAACTACGTCGCCTACAGCACCTTTTCGGAAAGGCCGCAAAACCATTAATGGCAGTGATAAGTCCTGGTTATTTTTCGAACCCAAACTCCAGCGTTTTGATCCTAAAAATGGCTGTCGAACGTTTCGCACCATAAAAATTTTGTGAATCGTTTCAAACAATGTCCATGCACTTGTATAGAGTAAAAAATGCCAAGAAATCATGTGGGTGTCGTTTTTCTGAATTTATGGATATAAGGAATCACGAGACTTGTACTATACCCTAAACCCTAATCCCTTAACCCTAAACCGTAAACCTTGCACCGGATCCCCATCACTTTTGAAATGTGAGGATCTGTGTCGCCTACAGCACCTTTTCGGAAAGTCCACAAAACCATCAATGAAAGTGATAAGGCTTGGTAATTATTCGGATGCAAATTCCACCGTTTTAAGCCTCAAAACACCTGTACAAAGTTTAAGGCCTTAAAAAGTTGTGAACCGGTCTTTTTGCTTTTTCGTCATTTTCAATTATTGTCCATGAACTTTTTTAAAGTAAAAAATGTTAACGAATCATGCGGGTCTCATGCAACTTCACCCAATTTTTCTGAATATAAGGATATAAGAATTCACGAGACATGTACTATACCCTAAGCCCTAAACCCAAAACACTAAACCCTAAACCCTAAACCTTAAACCCTAAACCGTGAACCCTGCACCGGATCCCCATAACTTTTAACTGTGAGGAACTACTTCCCCTACAGCATGTTTTCGGAAAGGCCACAAAACCACCAATGGAAATAATTAGTCCTGGTTATCTTTCGGACCAAAATTCCACCGTTTTAAGCCTTAAAATGGCTGTGGAACATTTTGGGCATAAAAATGTGTTGAACTGGTCTATCTTTGTTTTTCGTCGTGTTTCGAACACTTGGCATGAACTTTTATAAAGTAAAAAATGCCAACATATAATGGGGGTCCCACAAAAATTTACTTGATTTTTCTGAATTAAAGAATATAAGGAATTGCGAGACATGTACTATAGCCTAAACCCTAAACCGTAGACCGGTCACCGGATCCCCATAACTTTTGAACTGTGAGGAACTACGTCGCCTACAACAACTTTTCGGAAAGGCCGCAAAGCCATTAATGGCAGTGATAAGTCTGGTTATTTTTTCGAACCCAAACTCCACCGTTTTGAGCCTGAAAATGGCTGTGGAACGTTTCCACCATAAATATTTTGTGAATGGTCTTTATGCGTTTTGTCGTCGTGTTTCGATCAATGTCCATGCACTTGTATAGAGTAAAAATCCACAAATCATGCGGCCCCGTTCACCATTTTTCTGAATTTAAGGATATAAGGAATCACGAGACTTGTACTAACCCTAACCCTAATCCCTAAACCCTAAACCATAACCGTAAACCCTGCACCGGATCCCATAACTTTGAAACGTAGGGAACTATGTAGCCTACAGCACCTTTCCGGAAATGCCACAAAACCATCAATGGAAGTGATAAGGCTTGGAAATTTTTCGAATGCAAATTCCACCATTTAAAGCCCCCAAACGGCTGTAGAAAGTCTAGGGCCTTAAATAGTTGTGAAACGGTCTTTTGCGTTTCTTCGTCGTGTTTCATTCAATGTCCAAAAACTTTTTTAAAGTAAAAAATGCAAACGAATCATGCGGGTCCACGCATATTTATTCGATTTTTCTGAATTTAAGAATATAAGGAATCTCGAGACATGTACTATACCCTAAATCCCTAAACCACAAACCTTTCACCGGACCCCATAACTTTTGAACCGTGAGGAACTACGTCGCCTACAGCACCTTTTCAGAAAGGACGCAAAACCATTAATGGCAGTGATAAGTCCTGGTTATTTTTCGAGCCCAAATCTACCGTTTTGAGGCTGAAAATGGCTGTAGAACGTTTCACACCATAAATATTTTGTGAATCGGTCTTTATGCGTTTTGTCGTCGTGTTTCGATCAATGTCCATGCACTTATAAGAGTAAAAAATTCCACCAAATCATGGGGGTCCCGTTTTTTCAGAATTTAAGGATATAAGGAATCGTGAGACTTGTAGTAATCCCTAAACCCTAAAACATAAACCGTAAACCCTGCACCGGATCCCCATAACTCTTGAAACGTGTGGAACTATGTCGCCTACAGCACCTTCTCAGAAAGGCCACAAAACCATCAATGGAAGTGATAAGGCTTTCTATTTTTCGGAAGCAAATTCCACCATTTTAAGCTTCAAAACGGCTGTAGAAAGTTTGGGGCCATAAAAGTTGTGAACCGGTCTTTTTGTGTTTTTTTGTTGTGTTTCAATCATTGTCCATGAAGTTTTTTAAAGTAAAAAGTGGGAACGAATCATGCGGGTCTCACTCAAATTCACCCGATTTTTCTGCATATAAGGATATAAGAAATCACGAGAAATGTACTACACCATAAACCCTAAACAATTAACCCTAAACACAAAACCCTAAGCCCTAAACTTTAAACCCTAAACTGTGAACCCTGAAGATCCCCATAACTTTTGAACTGTGTGGAATTACATTGCCTACAACATTTTTTCGAAAAGGCCACAAAACACTCCATGGCTTGGATTAGCCATGGTTATTTTTAGGACCCAAATTCCACCGTTTTAAGCCTCAAAATGGTTGTGGAATGTTTCGGGCCTTAAAAATGTGTTGAACTGGTCTGTCTTTGTTTTTCGTCGCGTTTCGAACAATGGGCATGA
Source organism: Moricandia arvensis (assembly GCA_905132765.1). Classification (NCBI taxonomy): domain Eukaryota; kingdom Viridiplantae; phylum Streptophyta; class Magnoliopsida; order Brassicales; family Brassicaceae; genus Moricandia; species Moricandia arvensis. The sequence goes on along the minus strand of CAJHQP010005220.1, from coordinate 4,379 downwards.
ACTTTTATAAAGTAAAAAATGCCAACGAATCATGGGGGTCCCACGCATATTTACTCGATTTTGCTAAATTTAATAATATCAGGAATCGCGAGACATGTACTATACCCTAAACCCTAAACCGTAAATTGTTCACCGGATCCCCATAAGTTTTGAACCGTGAGGAACTACGTCCCCTACAGCACATTTTCGGTAAGGGCACAAAACCATTAATGGCAGTGATAAGTCCTGGTTATTTTTGGAACCCAAACTCCACCTTTTTGAGCCTGAAAATGGCAGTGGAACGTTTTGCACCATAAAAGTTTTGTGAATTGGTCTTTATGTGTTTTGTCGTCGTGTTTCGTTCAATGTCCATGCACTTGTATAGAGTAAAAAATCCAAACATATCATGCGGGTCCCACACCAATTCACCCATTTTTCTGAATTTAAGGATATAAGGAATCGCGAGACTTGTACTAATCCCTAAACCCTAATGCCTAAACCCTAAAACATAAACCGTAAACCCTGCACCGGATCCCCATAACTCTTGAAACGTGTGGAACTATGTGGCCTACAGCACCTTTTCTGAAAGGCAACAAAACCATCAATGGAAGTGGTAAGGCTTTGTAATTTTCCGGAAGCAAATTCCACCATTTTAAGCTTCAAAACGGCTGTAGAAAGTTTGGGGCCATAAAAGTTGTGAACCGGTCTTTTTTTGTTTTTTTGTTGTGTTTCAATCATTGTCCATGAAGTTTTTTAAAGTAAAAAGTTGGAACGAATCATGCGGGTCTCACTCAAATTCACCCGATTTTTCTGCATATAAGGATATAAGAAATCACGAGAAATGTACTACACCATAAACCCTAAACAATTAACCCTAAACACAAAACCCTAAGCCCTAAACTTTAAACCCTAAACTGTGAACCCTGAAGATCCCCATAACTTTTGAACTGTGTGGAATTACATTGCCTACAACATTTTTTCGAAAAGGCCACAAAACACTCCATGGCTTGGATTAGCCATGGTTATTTTTAGGACCCAAATTCCACCGTTTTAAGCCTCAAAATGGTTGTGGAATGTTTCGGGCCTTAAAAATGTGTTGAACTGGTCTGTCTTTGTTTTTCGTCGCGTTTCGAACAATGGGCATGAACTTTTATAAAGTAAAAAAATGCCAACGAATTATGCGGGTCCCACACAAATTTATTCAATTTTTCTGAATTTAAGAATATAAGGAATCGCGAGACATGTACTATACCCTAAACCGTAAACCCTTCACCGGATCCCCATAACTTTCAAACAGTGAGGAACTACGTCGCCTACAGCACCTTTTTGGAAAGACCGCAAAATCATTAATGGCAGTGATAAGTCCTGGTTATTTTTCGAACCCAAACACCACACTTTTGAGCCTGAAAATGGCTGTTGAACATCTCACACAATAAAAATTTTGTGAATTGGTCTATATGCTGTTTTGTCGTCGTGTTTCGATCAATGTCCATGCACTTGTATACAGTAAAAAATGCCTACAAATCATGTGGGTCTCGTTTTTTCTTTATTTAAGGATATAAGGAATCGCGAGACTTGTACTATACACTAAACCCTAATCCCTAAACCATAAACCGTAAACCCTGCACCGGATCCCTATAAAAATTTTAAAACGTGAGGAACTATGTCGCCTACAGCACCTTTTTCGGAAAGACCACAAAACCATCAATGGAAGTGATAAGGCTTGGTAGTTATTCAGATGCAAATTCTACCGTTTTAAGCCTCAAAACGACTGCAGAAAGTTTTGGACCTTAAAAAGTTGTGAAACGGTCTTTTTGCGTTTTTTCGTCGTGTTTCAATCAATGTCCATGAACTTTTTTTAAGTGAAATGTGAACAAATCATGCGGGTCTCATGCAAATTCACCCGATTTTTTTGAATATAAAGATATAAGAAATCAGGAGACATGTACTAGACCTTTAATCCTAAAACCTAACCCAAAACAATAAACCCTAAACACTAAACCCTAAACACTAAACCTTAAACCATGAACCCTGCACCGGATCGCCATAACTTTTGATCCGTGAGGAACTAAGTCTCCTACATCATGTTTTCGGAAAGGCCACAAAACCATCAATGGCAATGATTACCCCTCGTTTTTTTTGGACCCAAATCGACCGTTTTAAGCCTCAAAATGGCTGTGGAACTTTTCGGTCCTTAAAATGAGTTCAACTGGTCTATATTTCTTTTGTCTTCATGTTTCGAACAATGGTTATCAACTTTTATAAAGTAAAAATTGCCAACGAATCATGCGGGGTCCAAGCAAATTTACTTGATTTTTCTGAATTTAAGAATATAAGGAATACCAAGACATGTAGTATACCGTAAACCCTAAATTGTAAACCCTTCACCAGATCCCCATAACTTTTGAAACATGAGGAACTACGTCGTCTACAGAACCTTTTCGGAAAGGCCGCAAAACCATTGATGGCAGTGATAAGTCCTGCTATTTTTCGAACCCAAACTCCACCGTTTTGATCCTGGATGTGGAACGTTTCGACGTTAAATTTTTTTTCAAGCGGTCTTTATGCATTTTTTCGTTGTTTTTCGATCAATGTCCATGCACTTAAATAGAGTAAAAAATACCAACGAATCATGCGGGTCCCATGCCAATTCACCCATTTTTCTGAATTTATGGATATAAGGAATCGCGAGACTTGTATTATAACCTAAACCTTAATCCCTAAACCCTAAACCATAAATCGTAAACCCTGCACCCGATCCCCATAAATTTTTAAACATGAGGAACTATGTCGCCTACAGCATCTTTTCGGAAAGGCCACAAAACCATCAATGGAAGTGATAAGGCTTGGTAATTATTCGGATGCAAATTCCACCGTTTTATGCCTGAGAATGGCTGTAGAAAATTTTGGGCCTTAAAAAGTTGTGAACCGGTCTTTTTGCGTGTTTTCGTCGTATTTCAATCAATGTCCATGAAATTTTTTAAAGTAAAAAATGCGAACGAATCATTCGAGTCTCACGCAAATCCACCCGATTTTTCTGAATATATGGATATAAGAAATCAGGAGACATGTACTAGACCCTTAACCCTAAACCCTAACCCTACACAATAAATCCTAAACAGTAAACCCTAAACCTTAAACCCTAAACCGTGAACACTGCACCGGATCCACATAATTTTTGAACCATTAGGAACTACGTCCCCTACAGCATGTTTTCGAAAAGGCCACAAAACCATCAACGGCAATGATTAGCCCCGGTTATTTATCGGACTCAAATTCCACCGTTTTAAGCCTCAAAACCGCTGTGGACCGTTTCGGGCCTTAAAAATGTGCTCAACTGGTCTATCTTTGTTTTGTCGTCGCGTTTCGAACAATGGGCATGAAATTTGATAAACTAAAAAATGCCAACGAATCATGCGGGTCCCACGCAAATTTACTTGATTTTTCGGAATTTAAGAATATAAGGAATCACGATTTCATTTACTATACACTAAACCCTAAACAGTAAACCCTTCAACGGATCCCCATAACTTTTGAACCGTGACGAACTACGTCGCCTACAGAAACTTTTTGGAAAGCCAGCAAAACCATTAATGGCAGTGATAAGTCCTGGTTATTTTTCAAACCCAAACGCCACCGTTTTGAGCCTGAAAATGGCTGTGGAACGTTTTGAACAATAAATATTTTGTGAATCGGTTTTTATGCGTTTTGTCGTCATCTTTCGACCAATGTCCATACACTTGTATTGAGTAAAAAAAATGCCAACAAATCATGTGAGTCCCATTTTTCTGAATTTAAGGATATAAAGAATCGCGAGACTTGTACTATACCCTAAACCCTAATCCCTAAATCCTAAACCATAAAACGTAAACCATGCACCGGATCCCCATAACTTTGGAAACGTGAGGAACTACGTCGCCTACATCATATTTTCGGAAAGGCCACAAAACCATCAATGGCAATGATTAGCCTTGGTTATTTTTCGGACCAAAATTCCACTGTTTTAAGCCTCAAAATGGCTGTGGAACGTTTTGGCCTTAAAAATGTGTTCAACTGGTCTATATTTGATTTAATGTCGTGTTTCGAACAATGGGCATGAACTTTTATAAAGCAAAAAATGCCAACGAATCATGCGGGTCGCACGCAAGTTTACTCGATTTTTCTGAATTAAAGAATATAAGGAATCACGAGAAATCTATTATACCGTAAACCCTAAATCGTAAACCCTTCACTAGATCCCCATAACTTTTGAACCCTGGTGAACTACGTCGCCTACAGTACCTTTTCGGAAATGCCGCAATACATTAATGGCAGTGAAAAGTCCTTGTTATTTTTCGAACCCAAACTCCACCGTTTTGAGCCTGAAAATGACTGTGGAACGTTACGCACCATAAATATTT
>CAJHQP010005219.1:0-47866 GCA_905132765.1 Moricandia arvensis | reverse complement strand
TCTCATCAAATACTCTCCGTTGTCCCTCCAGATGGACAGTTCAAGCTCATGAGTTACAGGTTTGTTGTCTTCACATACAAGATTTATTCTTACCGTAGTTTCTAATGTCTTGTTCTTGTGGGTGATTCAGGGTGAAGAAGCTGAAGAACACATCTTTATATGTAAAGCCTCAAATAACGTCAGATTCTGGTACATGCCGAGTTAGCGTGTTAGTAGGGATAAGAAGCGACCCTGGAAAGATGATTGAGTCGATAACCTTGAGGTTCAGCTTCCTCATTGTGTTTTCATCAGCAGATCTCTCATCAAATCATGGAAATGTTACCATTCTCTCGAACAAGGTAAGATGTTTTTCTTCCTTTTCCGTTTGGAAACTCTATTTTCTGATCGTGGACAACGTTTGCAGACATGTACGTGGACAATCGGGCAAATCCCGAAGGACAAGCTCCATGCTTGTCGGGGACTCTAGCGCTTGAAACGGGGTTAGAACGGTTTCATGTGTTATCCGACATTCAAACTCGTGTTTAAGATAATGGGCCATTGCTCTTTCTGGCCTAAGAATAGAGAAACTTGATCTTCAAACTCCCTCGTTTGTACAAAGGGTTTCGTGCTCAGACACGCGCCGGAGAGTTTGACGTCAGATTGTAGTTTTCTGCTACGGTTGCTTTTCTTGTTAAACTTTTGAGACATTTGGGCTCCTAATAATTATTTTGTCTGTGCTAAATTTATTTATTTTTAATAAAAAACGACAAACGTCGGTAAATGGAAGTTTGTGATTAATGTAAGATAGTGATATGTTTGTTTTACCATCCAGATGAATCATTTATGTGGAGAATGCGAGTTTTGTTCGTTTAGACTTTAAATGGTTCAACCAGATGAGTTTTATAAATTTAGATTTTAATTTTAAAATCATCTCGTTGATCCCAATTAAACCATCTGGATGGATGGGGATGAATTTGTCAAATTTGTATAATGACTATTATACTTTCGATATAATTCACAAATTACAAACTTAAACTTAATATCATTTTTTACTCACAAAAATGATAAAATCGTAAAAATGCATTTTCCGTCAAAACAACAAAAACGTCAAAACGCATTGTTTCCAAAATTGCAAAAAAACATCATTTTCTCGTCAAAATCACGAAAAAACGTATTTTCCGTCAAAACTACAAAATCCAAGAACACGTTTTACCGCCAAAAACACAAAATTATACTTTCCCGCCAAAATTGCAAAAAACACGTTTTCCGCAAAACCGGATTTTCTGCCAAAACGCAAATGCGTTTCAGCTGATTCATAATGCAGGATCAGAATTTTGGGTCGTAATGCAGGATCGAAATTTTGGGTGGGACAATATTTAAGAGTAGATTACATAATAGGCTACTTTTTGAGTTTCATTTGCATTTTGGGCCACATCTTGCTTGCCAACATACTTTCTCTTGGTCCAAGAGAGATTGTTGATACAATGCCCTTAGAGCAGAGAATCGAATGTTGGGCTTCGTTAGCTGAATTAGTGGTACGGTCTTGGAATGACTATCTCTCCCTGGATCACGTGAAGGGGCGTAGATGAAAGGATCAAGAGGCTGTTAACAGTCTTGGATGGCTGATGGCTTCACCTTAGAGCTATGGAGTTCTCAAAGGTTGGTTTGCTGATCCTGAGACACAGGATCACTCTGCTTTGTGTTTAGGATGATTCCAACAGAAGATCACTCTTTTTAAAGATGGTGGGTGTTCATGACTGAACAAGGAACCAATTCTCCTCCGAAAAATAAAAGGTACAAAAAAGTTTATTGCTTGATTGAATCTCAAAAAGTTGGTACAACTTGTTTTAAGTAGAAAACAGAAAACCTAAACCAAACCAAAACCAAGTTTGTCTGGTGAAACCCATTCATAATCCTATTTCTAATTGGTTTATAAGAACCAAATCTAATTCTAATTGGTTTATGCTTAAATAAAAACTTAGATACAATTTTAGAATAAAGTTCTAACGCCTTAATATAAGTAAGAATTCAACCAAGACTTGTGATTAGCTTCTCATTCGGACACTGAGGCCTCTTAGACATCCATCTCCAAACCGGTGCATCCGACTCTAAAACTCATCACGTCAGCAAGATCCTCATGTCGGTTTTGTTGATGCAAAGCTTCTCCATGTCTAACCATCTTCATCAAGCTGGTCCTGAACTGATCCAAACAAAGACTCAAGAGTTGGTTGCTCATACTTGAAGTTAAAATTATCCTGATTGCAAGCTGATTGTCCCTACTGATCCAAGGTCATTCCCTGACTGTCAAAGGTCGCTTAAAGTCTCTTATCCTTATCCCTGTCCAATACTTTATAGATCCTTCAACTCAAACCTTGAAACTTCCCATTAAGACAAGCTCTAATCAATAGCTTAGCTATTCCGTACATCAAATTCATTACCTTGAGCTTGAGGCTGATCAAGATTGCACAATCACCTCCTCCTTTAAAAGATTTGTCCACAAATCACAGCCTTGTAAGATGATGGACCCATTCATAATCAACTCCATATGCATTGTTACTTTGGTCCTTGAGTTGTTACTGTCTTTGCACACACACATGTCTTTTCTTGGCTTGAATACAAAGTGTTGGAGGCCCTCTTCCTGCCTCATCAACTTCTCTGAGCATAGTTCATTAAAAACAACTCCTTAAAGGATATAGTTTCTCCACTTTGTTAAGTTTAAAGCTGAATGCTTCTCTCCAGTTTGATCTAGCACACGTCTTTCTCATGAACATGTGATCATGTACTCTCATTTTATTGTTCCTCTGGTCAGGTGGTCGTGTAAAACAACTTACATACTCCTCTTTGAGTTTTGGATCATCCCCTGACCATTCCAAACTCTTCCACTATGCATCTCGGTTTGTACTGATCAGTATTAGAACAAACCAATGCTGTGTTATCTTCTGAATCCCCTCTACTGTCATAGAAGCTGGTGTGGATCCCACCATCCTCTCTCTCTTCAAAAGTATTTGACATCAAATCCTGTTCTTCAAGGTTGAATGGGATATATAAACTCAAATTCTTGATTGCTGCTCTTCCTGGCTCAAAGAAAAGATTTGAAGTCCCTTTACAGACCTCACACTGTCCACAAGACTGTCTTGAATCCATACACAAGGACTGATCAACAAATGGCAAGAAAATATTTTCATCTGTTCAGAACCAGCCGGATGAAGATGGTTGGACAATGGAGAAGCTTTGCATCAACAAACCGACTTGAGGATTTGCTGACGTGAATGGCTGAGAGTGGGATGCACCATCTTGGAGATGGATGTCTAAGAGGCCTTAGTGTCCCAATGAGAAGCTGATCAACAAGTCTTGGTCGAATTCTTATATTAAGGCATTATAACTTTATTCTAAAATTGTATTTGAGTTTTTATTTAAGCATAAACCAATTAGGATTAGATTTGGTTCTTATAAACCAATTATAAATAAGATTAGGAGTTGGTTTTCACCAAACCAACTTGGTTTTGGTTTAGGTTTTCTGTTTTCTGCTTAAAACAAGTTCTACCCACGTTTTGAGATTCAATCAAGCAATAAATTTTTTTTTGTCGACCTTTATTTCTCTGAGGAGAATTGGTTCCTTGTTCAGTCACGAACACCCTCCATCTTTAAGAAAGTGATCTTCTGTTGGAATCATCCTAGACACCAAGCAGGTGATCTTGTGTCTCAGCCTTCGAGAACTCCATAGCTCTAAGGTGAAGCCATCAGCCATCCAAGAGTGTTAACAGCCCCTTGATCCTTTCATATACTCCCCCTGCAGGTGATCTAGGGAGAGACAGCCGTTCAAGGGCCGTACCAAGTGGTATCATAGCCACTTGAAGGTTAAGGTTTGAAGTTTTAACTAGGGATCTCGAAATATATAAGCTTACAAGCATCTCAGATGGCTGAATATGAAGAAAATCTCACAATTCCATCTTCTATAGAGACTTTGATCCATATACATACTATAATGGGAAGAGGAGATGAATTTAATTATTAAGTGTAAGGGGTACCCAGCAGAGAAGCAGGCTCAATTGGCATCTTCGGGTTTATGTGGATGATATGGCTTGATATTTACCATTATTGTTCCATGATATCAGTCATATTTAGAGTCCAATATATGTATTTGGAGTATGTTTTAGAGTATTTCAGGTTCAGGTACGTTCTGGAGAACTTTGGTGATTCTGGAGCTTTTAGAGTGCATAACTGCGCAAATGCGTCAGATGTTTAGCTATAGAAGGAGACCTTTCCACAGTGAGATTGAGCATGCGAGAGGTGGATTACTTGCTTATTTAATTCGAGTTCTAGAATTTAATCTATAAAACCCTTAGCATCATTTATTTGTGTTTGAATCTATTGATTGATAAATCCCTAGACCTAGCTATTTCATCTTATTGTTATTAAACCAATCACCTGCTTATTTGTTTACTATTACTTCTTTATTAAACTGTTTGCATAGCTTAATCTAAACATCTATAGTCTATTATGTGCCCACGCTCCCTGTGGATTAGATCCCTAAGTACTACAATTGAACCTTTTATTTGAGAGAGTAAAAAGTAGCTTAAAAGGTTAATTTGAGAGTCATAATAAAAGCTACATCAAATTTGGCACCATTTCCGGGGAGCGAGTATCGCCATTATACTTGATTAATAAATTTAGTCTAGGTTTTTATTTTTGTTTCAGTTACTTACATAAATTTTTCCTTGTCTTTCAGGTACATGCAGAGCAGTATCAAGAGCAACAGGGAAAAAGACTTACTTTTCTCAGACTCAGCAGCTATTGAACGCACCATCCGCATAGAGAACGTCTAGCATCGATCAACAACAACACTTCAACGTCGATCGACACCACTCTTGGAGGAACATCGATCGACACTTCTACTCTACAGCGATCGACAGTAACCGGCGAGTAGAGATGGTTGCGGCACTTATTCTGGCTAGGATGAGAATGGAGACCTCCATGACCCTGAGGGTTATTTGTGTAATGCAGCAGGTCAGAAATTAGATGCACAGGGGGCTGTAATCCCTGAGCATCGATCGATATCAGAGTTGATACTTGATTATATATTAATAGGTCTGCGATTCAACCTTGAGAAATCCAGGGGGTCCTCGGCCAGATAGACCTGCATACTTTACTCATGTGAGCGAGCACCCCTTTCATGGCATTCCCCATGAAGATCCCATGGACCACATTGACACACTAGAGGATTTTGTTTCTAGCATCCTTGAGCATGAAAAAAACTAAAGACTAACTTCTATGCAAGTTATTCAAGTATTCTCTCTTTGGGAATGCACTTGTTTGGCTGAAACTTCTACCACCAGGATCTCTCACTACCTGGGATGATGTCAAGACTGCGTTTCTGAATAAATTTTTTGATGATGGAAGACGGAAGAGCTAAGGGATAAGATTTTGACATTCTCTCAGGGACCCACTGAAGCGTTTAGAAGCTCTTGGGACAGATTTAGGGGGTACCAAAAGACTGTCCACATCATGGTTCACGGAGCTTAAACTGCTGGGATTCTTCTCCAAAGGTATTGGTGCGCAGTATCATATAATGTTGGATCAGGCAAGCGAAGGAAACTTTGGAACAATGACTCCAGAGGAAGCTAAGAAACTGATTCAAAACTTTGTGTCTACCAACAATATTAGGAATATGGATACTCACAGAATGCAATAAGATGTTACGAATATTGACAAGATCATTGAGGTCCAGGGTAAAAATGATTTTGTACAGGAAGTCTCGTTGGTGGAACATGCTGCATAAGAGGACAAGAATCATATAAATGAAATATGTTTTCAGGACCATATTAAGAGGATGGAATCTATGATTGAACGAGCCATAGAAATTCAGCAGAAGATGAGTGCATACTTAAATCTGATGTTGGATTCTATCCACAAAGAGCTGAATGGAAAATTAGAAGCCATAAACACCCATGTCGGGATGCTAAACACCCATAATTCTCAGACAACAGAAGCTGTGAAGAGGCAAGAAGCTCCAGTTAAAGGGAAAGCTGGGGAGAGCAAGAGGCACCAGGTTGATGTCATCTTAGATAATGAATTTGGGGAAGTAATCGAGCATGAGAAGCTGGAAGAAGGTACTTTTCTAGTTGAAAGTTCTATGAACTTTGGCAGCTCGCACTGGTGTAGATCGAAACCATCAGATAAGCATCGATCGACACCCATAGAAGAGTACGTAATAAAGGTGAAAATTCAGAGCCACTCAGACTTCACCACATGACACCCGCTCCCTCTCAACCCATACTGTGTTAAAACGGACTCCGTCGATCGAAAGCAACAGGACAACATCGATTAACATCAACGGGCGACAAACGATAGACGACAGCAGACGAGCGTCGATCGACACACGACCATGTCAAGACCTAATGCACACCGCTTATCAGAAAGGCCAACAGTGAACACCAATCAGCAGGATGTCGATGCACTAGAACAAAGAAAATTGATTCCAGTTGAAACCTCTTTTGTTGATAGTATCGATCGACGGTACACACCATATGGACAAGCAGGCAGCGAAAGAAAGAAGTCCAAAGAAGAGAGTGAGATCTAGATCCCTATGTTCCCAAACAGCTCAGGAGAGAAGCTAACAAGGCTGAACTTGATGGATTTCAAAAGAGAGTGAAGAGGGTCCCTAAGCATATGTCTTTCGAGGATGCATATCACCAGTACAGACTTGGTAATTTCTTCAGTGAGAGCAAGGAGACGGATAAGGCCATTGAGTTGCTGTTTAATTGCCAGCCGAAAACCCAAGAAGACACTTAAGAAGGAACAAGATCCTGGGAAGTTTCTGACTCCCTACTGTATACATGACACCAATTTCCTATACGCCCTCTGTGATACTGGATTTGCAGTCGGCATCATGGCCAAGGAAACTGTCGAACTGTTAGGATTAAAGGTGGAACCTTCTCAAGATAGCTTCACCTTCACGGATAACTCCAAGGTAAACTCAGCAGGCATGATCAAGAATGTTAAAGTAGAGATAGGTGAATGCACTGCTCCTGTGGACTTTCATGTATTGGGAAGCAAATCAGGTTGAGAATCTTCTCTTATCTTTGGAAGAGCCTTTATGGCTACAGTAGGGGAAGTTTGTGATCTCAAGAAGAATAGGATGTGCCTTACTAATGTTGATGAAAATGTCTTCTACGATCCTGTGGGAAAGACAATAAGTGCGGGGTTTATTTCATGGATAAAGCTGTTTGAAGATCCAGCACCGACACCTGATTCAAACCGCAAAACCACAGAACCAGCATCACCATCGATCGATACTCGCCTAATAGCGTCGATCGACACTCTCCATATTTTAGAGCAACCTGTGATTGAAAAGCCTAAGTCTGGGGGAAGGGCCAGGAAGAAGAAAAAGAAAAAGAAGGTAGATACAAATTTCTTGTCACCGGTTCCTTCGCGATGTTATGAGGGAAGTCTTGGGTATAAGATGAGCTGCAAAGGAAGTATGCAACCTTTTACCAAGGTCAGAGTGCTATGTGATCCAGAAATGAAAGAAAAATGGGAAGTTTCTTCAAGAGCTTTTATCAAAAACATCAACAAAATGAGGAAGAGGGACACTGAAAGCTGTTCTTAAGAAAGTTCTCCTTCTCATCCGGACTGAATCAGAATTCCAAAATGTCGAGCTTAGGACTATAACCACGCGCTGAGTGGGAGGCAACCCACTGTTTAGTAAGTTTTTATTTAGGTTTACTTATACTACTATTTATTTTGAGTTTTATTTTATTTTTACAGAATATTTGAGTCCACCATCGATCAACATCATAGAGGCAACATCGGTCGATGTTGGATCGCGACCATCGATCGACCACACATGCCTACCATCGATCAACGCTCTCTTATAGAGAGAGGTATCGAGTTTTATACTTAAGCTATTTACTTATGATTTATTTTTCTAACCTATCCGGGGCGGATTACACTAGGGACAATGTAATTTAAGTCTGGGGGAGATTCGCTAACGCTATTTTATTGTTTTTGAGTTTTATTTACCGTCAATAAGATTTTCAAAGAGTTTTATCGAGTCAAGAAGAGGACTATGATCAAAAAATTATTATTGACTAACAACACTTTATGACCATTCTTAGACGGTTGTTTGCAGAGATTACTAGAGATACCGAAGTGGATCATCCTGCCACTATATCAAACTTGCTTAGAAAGTTTGAAGGAACTGAAGCTGATTTCCAACACTAATCCTGAAATTGTCTGCTTGCTTTGGTATTTGGTATACATTGGATCGGATTCCTTCTACAAGTCTGGAAGGTAAAAGTCTGTGTGCTTCGATTCCCCTCTTTCTCCCGTTCAGACTAAAAAAAGGAGTCGAACAGGATTTGGTGCCTACAACCATTAAAGCTTGATTCATTTGATCCTAAAAAGAGATAAAGGTCAAAAAGAAGTGAACATTATCTGGTAGCAAAAACCATTAGGGCTTGATTCATGGAAGCCTATCCAAATATCTCAGTCAATTAAAAAAATAAAATGATACCCTCAAAACAAGGGAGACATTGACTGAGAAGAAGTGAGAAGAGAGAGAGGAAAGGAATCAGAGAACGCTACCTGTGTGTTTAGGTACTTGCAGAAGTAAGAGTCTATATATCCTTTGATCAATACTCCCATAGTAAAGCATGCACTATTATTTTATGCAAAGAAATGAAATTAGTAGAGGGGCGAGTCAGACTAGTATTTGCTAAGTTGTTGGTAGAATGGATTTAGTTGCTATACTAGGATAGATATATAAAGTTTCTCTGTGATTGAATTGATATGATGTGGTTGCAACAAAGTATAGTGATAGTTATACTTAGACATTATGAGAGTCTCCGCTTTTCAAAACCTCTTTCAACAGGCTTGTTTGCTTGAGGACAAACAAAATGTTAAGTTTGGGGAGTTGATATGGCCTGATATTTACCACTATTGTGCCATGATATCAGATTTATTTAGAGTCTATTATATGTGTTTGGACTATTTTTGACTATTTCAGGTTCAGGTACGTTCTGGAGAACTTTGGTGATTCTGGAGCTTTTAGAGATGCAGAACTGCGCAGATGCGTCAGATGTTTAGCTATGGAAGGAGATCTTCCCACGGTTAGATTTAGCTTATATTTGTAAATAAGATATATATTTGAGTTAGATTTCTAATGACACTGGTTTGAGGTCCATCGGATGGTTAGATCTAAAGTTATGTCCCATTTACTGAAGAGTGGTCTGTCTGCCTTGCGAGAGGAAGCTGTCGAGAAGATGAATGAGTGTCGATCGACGTTGAAGCCTTGGTGTTGATCGAAGGTGATCCCAGAAGAAAGGTACGACTTGTTTTATAGCCTACTAAAGCCCATATGTCATGGCAAGTTACCAGAATACCCATGCACGAGTTTAGACCTAATTTATATAGTTTTCTAAGCCATTGTTGACGGCTAAGCTTTATTTTATTCATTGCCTTAAGTTTTGGAGAGAAGATAAATTCTCCTTCAGAGATCGATTGGAACTCCCTTGGTTTTATATTGATTTTTATATCTATTATTTATTCAGACTATGATTTGTGTTATTACTTCCATGTCTGAGTAATCATCTTATTAGGTTTAGGGATTTCATGTTCTTAATGTCAAACTGATAGTCATAGGATTGCTAAGTTATCCATAGAACTCTACACCAGGGGAGCTTGTAATACTAGGATCTAGAGTAGTGGAATAGCACGAGAGTGTGACTGATGCTTGAACCTAAAATCATAGAAAAATTGAGAGGCACGAGAGTGAAATTAATTAACGGAACCCGATCCCTGTGTGGATTAGATATATAGGCGCATGCGAGAGTTGGTCTAGGATCTTGTTGAACATTATCTATATGTGTGTTAATGCCTGTCTGAGGTAGTATTGATCGATACCCAAGCATTGGTATCGATCGACGTTCAATCTTTGTTTGCATGCGAGATCTAGAACATAGAACTTAGGCATGTGATTAGTAATTGCATGCAAGAGCTGGATTACTTGCTTATTGAATTCGAGTTCTAGAATTTGATCTATAAACCCCTTAGCATCCTTGATTTGTGTTTTGAATCTATAGATTGATAAATCCCTAGACCTAGCTATTTCATCTTATTGTTATCAAACCAATCACCTTTTTACTTGTCTACTATTACTTCTTTAATAAACTATTTGCCTAGCTTACTTTAAACATCTATAGTCTATTGTGTGCCCACGCTCCCTGTGGATTCGATCCCTTAGTACTACAATTGAACCTCTTATTTGAGAGAGTAAAAAATAGCTTATAGGGCAAATTAACGTACGCTAACATGGACACGCAACAAAACCATCATGAGAATTAGGGTAGTAGCAGAGGAAGAGTACGAGAAGGTGTCTCTAACTGGAGAAGAAGAGGCCGTGGACGATTTGGTACCTATCATTACGGTTCATAAACGAAATGAGCGTGACAAAGAAGAGATGCTTCTCCCTGTCTTTGATATCGATGTGCTAAGATCAGACATTATGCATCAGATTGTCGTAGTATATTGCTTAAACTTCAAGAAGCCATTGAGAAAGAGGATGAAGAAACTCAAGAAGCCGATGGGTTGAATATGCACAAGGAGATGTATCTAAACGTTCAAGAGGTGAAGCCAAGCAGTTTTGGAACTGGTGCGAGTATTAAGATGAGAGGAAAACGTGAGACACTTCTTGATCTTGATAATACAATCTCGGGAAATGAGACTTTAAAGGTTGAAAGGCTCAAGTGTTTGCAGATAACATCATTAACTGATTCAAGCAAGTGGCATGCACGCCTAGACCATGTTAACCTGGAAACATTAAAGATGATTATCAACAAAGACTCTGTTGTTGACATATCAAGCATCACAGTAGAACAGGAGACATGTGATTCATGTCTACTTGGCTTGGTAAATAGACGAGTCAGTACTTCCCACAAACAACCCCGTACCAAGCCACCCAAACTATCGAGCTTATTCATGGATATTTTGTGCAAAAGGAGAAGAGGAATGCATTGGATAAGTTCAAGAAATTCAAGATACTTGTTGGACAAGAAACGAGAGCTACGATCAAAACTGTCTGAACCGATAGAGGTGGAGAGTTTGTGTCTCATGAGATCCAAGACTACTGCGATGAATACGGTATCAAGAGACACTTGACTGCACTTTTTTCTCCTCAACGTAAATAATTGGTAGAAAGGCGTAATAGAAAGCTAGCAGAGATGAGTATATTGATCGACATGAATGTACCTAGCTATCTATGTGGGGTATCTGTGATACATGCATCCTATTTAATTAATAGGATTGTAACAATATCATTAGTTGAAAAAGCTCCATACGAATGAATGAAATGAAAGAAACAAAACGTTGAGGTGATTAGAATTCTTGGTTACACTGGTTATGTTAGGAGAGATTCTGCGAGAAAAGAAAGTTCTAGGGATTCTGGAACGTCTATTATTAAAGGCTTTAGAGAGTTCGGCAGTGATGGCTTAAGGGTCGTTGAAGATCTTACATCAGTGGGTGAAATTTGTCAAGACAGAGAGAAATAAGAGAATGATGACAATAAGATTATTGAGAGTAATGACAATGGTGATGAAGAACAAGAATGGTCACAACCTCAGTTAAAGAGATCAACGAGAGTAAGTGTGACAACCTGTCCCGCGGACCCAACCTCACAATCTTGCAGAGTACCGACCTTAACCCC
Source organism: Moricandia arvensis (assembly GCA_905132765.1). NCBI lineage: Eukaryota > Viridiplantae > Streptophyta > Magnoliopsida > Brassicales > Brassicaceae > Moricandia > Moricandia arvensis. The sequence continues at coordinate 36,186 of CAJHQP010005219.1, read as the reverse complement.
TCACTGTGGGAGGAAACACCTCCACATCACCAGTAGCTTATTGGTGCGCTTGGTGTTACTCGAACCCAAGCCCTCACCCTTTAACAACTCTCCCATAGGAAAACTGTCACAAATTGATCTGCAGCTCAATTGGTGACATCTTGTCATGTGGAGAGTTGTTAAAGGGTGAGGTTTTGAGTTTGAGTAACACCAAACGCACCAGTAACCTACCAGTGGATGTGGAGGCGTTTCCTCCCACGGAGAGGGGTTATGGTCGGTACTCTATAGGGTTGTAAGCATGGGTCCGGGGACACGCCTACCCCATAGAACTGGGGGATCAGCCGGCCCTGCAGTGCACCGACACTAACCCCTCCCCTGTGATACAAACTGCCTGAATTCACCCATATGCCTCGGCTTTACATGTGGGTTATTGGTGCACTTGGCGTTACTCGAATCCAAGACCTCACCCTTTAACAACTCTCCCACAGATAAGCTGTAACCATAGGACTGCAGATCAATTGGTAAAAGCTTCTCTGTAGGAATGTTGTTAAAGGGTGAGGTCTGGGTTCAAGTAACGCCAAGCGCACTAATAACCCACCTGTAAACCGAAGCCTACGGGTGAATTCGGGCAGGTTGTATCTAAGGGGAAGGGTTAGCGTCGATGCGCTGCAGTGCCACCTGGGTCCCACAGGGCAGGTTGTTACAATAAAAGTTGACTTTTATGTAATGGCATACCCCGTCGAATCGGGGGATCAGCCGGCCCTGCAGTGCTCCGACCCTAACTCCTCACCTGTGATACAACCTGCCCGAATTCAACCATAGGACTCGGCTCACAGGTGGGTTATTGGTGCGCTTGGCGTTACTCGAAGCCAATACCTCACCTTTTAGCAGCACTCCTACAGAGAAGATGTCACCAATTGATCTGCAATTTAATTGGTGACAGATTCTCTTTATGAGAGTTGTTAAAGGGTGAGGTCATGGGTTCGAACCTCACCAATAACCTACTTGTGAGTCAAGGCCTATGGGTGATTTCGGGTAGGCTGTATCACATGGGAGGGGTTAGGGTCGGTGCACTGCAGGGCCGGCTGATCCCCCGTTTATACGGGGTAGGCCATTCAATAAAAGTCAACTTTTATTGTAACAACCTGTCCTGCGGAACTAAGCTGACGCTGCATCGCATCGATCCTAACCCCTCCCCTGTGATACAACCTACCAGAATTTACCCATAGGCCTCGTTCACAGGTGTGTTATTGGTGCACTTGACATTAGTCGGACCCAAGACCTCACACTTTAACAACACTCCTACAAAGAAGTTGTCACCAATTGATCTGCAGTTCAATTGGTGACAGCTTCTCTTTGTGAGAGTTGTTAAAGGGTGAGGTCATGGGTTCGAACCTCACCAATAACCTATTTGTGAGTCGAGGCTTGATAGGGATAAATTTAATCGTAAGTCTAGATGTAGTACTTAATAGTCAATCCATCCTAATTTGATTTCAATCACCAATAATACAAGTCATTAAACTCAATCTAAGCAATCAAGGTTTAGTGAAGTGAATAGTTTCAAGTGACAAGAACAAACAAAGCAATAACTAAGAACTTGATTCAATTTAAAAGATAGGATACATGGGGTTAGGATATTGAATTCAAGTGGATTAGATTCAAGTTAATGTATCAAGCTTAACAATCAATAGTTTCCTTAAGTCTAGATCACCAATAAAGATCAATTATTTCTTAAAACAAAGACCCCTTTGTAATCATGAGCTAAACATCAGTTCTCATTGGTTCATTTCATTCAAGCAAGCATTATGAACAAGTGTATTAACTACCTAGCAATCCCTAGCATCAAATCTCTTTGGATATTCAAGCTAGAACACATTCAAGTTGGTTCAGATATTTTATCAAACACTTGTGGTGCAAAAAATGTCTATAGTTCTAGCTTAGTGTGATCAAGACTAATCTAGCATTAAGAACACTCAAATAGCAAGGAAACATGTAAATCCACTACTAAACAGCTTAACTCTTCACTTAACCACCCTAATCATCCTAACCCATATATCCAATAGGAGTCTACTCACTAATGTTCATGAAAACCCTTAAAACCATGGTTGATTCAAGGTTAAAAATGATTAGGAAGAAAGAGAAGGTCTTTACAGACAAGAAACAAGATGAAAATAGATTAAAGTCTTAATCTTTCACAAAAAAATAGTATTGTGATTAGATAGAAAACAAGATAAGATCCTGAAATTAGGTCTTAGAAGTATTTATAAGAAGTCAAAGCTCGAGCTGGTTCAATCCGAAACTAGTCTTAAACCAGAATAAACCGAAATCAAAATTGTTAAAAACAAGTGGCCGCGCCCTGCCTTCTCCCGCGGCACCATTCCCGCGGTGTGCTTTATTCGGTTGCGACCTTCCTTTGCCATGGTGACACCCACTGTAGTCCTTTGCCCAATTCGTCGTCCAACGACCGCGGCCTGCCCCGAGATGCGGCCTGGAGTCTGCAGTCTTCGTCTTCAATGTTGCAGCCTGCGTAAGCCACGACATCACCCGCGTACACCTTCTGTCTCGTTTTCGTCTTCTTTTGGCTGCGGCTTGCTCCGAGAAGCGGTCGAGCTCCCACGTTCTTCGTCTTCATGCTGCGGCGTCACCCGCAGTGATTTGCCTACGATGCTCACTCGAAAGTATACTATTTTTCATCATCTTGAACGTTTCATGACTCTTTTGGCTCCAAAATTTCACTTGCACCTCTCCAAACCTGAAAACATGCAAGTGCAACCTATATGAACCTAAATACAAGCTCAAATGATCAGTTCATACACAAAATTCAAGATTAAAACGATGAATTATGCAAGATATCAACTCCCCCACACTTGTTCCTTACTTGTCCTCAAGTAATTTTTAAGAACAATATAGAGGAAGAGGTTTTGAAGGTGGGTACTCATCACCAAAAGTAACTCTTCTTAGACCTCAATATGACAACCTTGCACAATCATATCAAATAGCATGAGCAAAGACTCTTTCATACTCTAACTTCTCTAGGATTAGCCTTAATCTTTTGATCTCTCACTCTTCTTCATGAATCCACAAACAAAAAAAATCAACCAACTCTCACATTCATTTTGCAAAATCATAAGTGAAGTCTTATCAATGGTCCAACGGTCCAAATCATTTGGTAAGGTGAGAGGTGGATTGAAGATATGGTGAGAAAAGAGGCTAAGATGATTCTTTTGTGGTGACTTACTCTCAAGAACTTAGTAGCTTTGACATTGCACATAATATATCTAAGAAAAGGAACAACTTATGCATACAATGCTCAACCCCCATTGTTCTACCATTTTCCCAAACATGAAACAAGTGATACCCCTATTTCCCAATGCCAAACTCTCTCTTATCAAAGTCACTCTAATTCCTCGCTCACACCCAACAATCAAACCCAAGATCTCCCTATCTTTTTACTCACCAAAGATCCCTCAACAACTCAAAAACACTATTACATTTGAACTATTTCTTTCTTTCGGTGTCTACTATGGATTTCGTCTATTTCCTCTTCTTTAGCTCTCTGTTCTTTTCTTTCGAATCTTTTCTTTTCTTTTTACACTTTTGAGTTATATATTTTTCTTTGCTTATCCCTAATGACTTAACTTCTTCAATACTTTTTTAGCTCACTCTTCCTTTTCATTTCTTTCTACACTCCCAAGATTAAACTCTCAAAACACTCCCATCCCATCCTATAAGCTAGACATTATGAGTCTTTTAGCTAGCAAGTAATGGAGATCAACCATTGTCTTCCAATTACTCTCAACATTATGCACATGTAAAGCATTCAGAAAAGACCTCACTCAACAATTAATGGTGGTCTGAAAGGAGGGAAGGGTTTAAGGGAATGGTAACCATGTTATAGATGGCCACTTGAGTTGTCAAAAAGGTAGATAGGTGAAAGTGATGGGACAGACTCATCTGTGTATAGAGAAGCCATGGTTTAGCACACAAAGGACCATAAGCAAGAGGCATTAAGTTCATTAGTCAATTAAGTTCGGAGTTGGCTTCAAAGATAAGTGAGTTTCATCAATCAAAGAGTTTCAAGAAGAGTTTTCAAAGCTCGAAGTCTACAAGTCTTTCTAAGGGTGCTCGAGCTACTTGCCATGATTACAAAGGGTATCCTATTGAGATCTTAGCATGAGTTATTTACAAGGTAAGTTTAATCCTTCTCCGCTATGAAAATGAATGAAATCTATATGCTTCTACACTCAATCCTAAAGGTGAAATGATGCAATCTAAATGATTTTTTTTTTGATTTTTAAAATTTTTTAAATTTTTTGGATTTTTTCAATGCAAATAACTATAAAAAATGCACGACTCAATGCTCAAGACACAAAACACTAAAACATTAGCAACTTGGTGCCTCTCCCATACTTAAATCACACAGTCTCTTGTGTGACTTAGGATAGGAAAGGGACCAAAATAAGAGAAGGAAAAGGCTAAGGAAAGAAATATGTACAAAAAGAAAGGTTTGGAGAGTACCTCACGACTTGGTAGGACCGAGCGTCTCGTCATAGTCGGAAGTCGGGATGTATGGAGTTTCGTTGTCGGAGTCAGCCAAAGGTAATGGTGGAACGGGGTGTCTGAGTCATCTCGATCTACGCTCACGAGGCTCACGGAGGGAAGCACGCGGTTCCTCTTAGTAAATCTCTGTAGCACTTGCATCTCCATAAGAAGAGTGTCCATGAGCATAAACCGATCCCTTTGAATCATCACCAGCAGCTGCCCCTTCCTCCATCGGAGTATCAGTAGTGACTGGAGTGGATGCCCGTGATCTCCTCGGTCTCAATGTCAGACTTTTCACCTTCTTCGCTAAATAGTTCACTCAGTTAAGTAACTTCGCGATTGTTTTGTCCTGAAACTTGGTCCCTCGCTGAAGTGATCGAATCTGCATGTGTGCATCACGAAGCGGACTATCAGAAAGAGACTCACCATAGGGATGATGGTTTTTCGTTTCCATCTGCTCAGCTCCAGCCTCATGAGTCTCAACATTGGGCTCCTTCATCTTCTTCTTACCGACACTCTTTGGATTCTCTTCAACTGATGCATTGTACCATAAGTCCTCGGAAGGTCTGAACTTAATGTTGTGTTGCTCAGCTAGTGATGTGATTTCCTGGTTAGGGAGAATGATCTTCACAGGCTCTTTGTCCAAAGTCTTGTAGTTGTAGACCCATAAATCAGCCACTCTTCCACCAAGGAACTCACAATTGGTGAGGAATGCCTCATCCATCAACACATAATTAGTAGCGTTGTCCGCTGATGGATCTCCATTGCCTTTAAAAAAGGAGTTATGAGGCCTCCGATTTGTAGCTCCGGTGAAGAATCTTTTGTTGTCCATGCCCAGTTTTGTTAGTGTAGTAGGGGTGTAACAAAGAGTCCAACCATCCCTGGGTCCTCATAATCATTTTCCTCATGTATCGGACTTCCACTGCTAAATGATGGCATCAAAGGTTTAAGTGCAATAGTGAGGTGGTGCAGATCATCATCAACCACTCTTCCCAACTCTTTTATTCCATACAAGGTCTCAGCCAAAATCTTGTGGACATAGCAAAGGGCGGGGTGTCGAATGTCCTTGGAATTTTTTCTCTTGTATCATGTGATCCCGCCGCAATCGTGTCCCAAAACTTCTTGGGTTTACCCTTCTAGCGTCTCACAATGACTGTGCCTTATCCGCGAATCCCATAACCTCACCAATTTTCTTGAAAGACATTTGATAAGTTCGCCTTTCTAGCTTGAACGTGATGAAACTGGAACCCTCATCACGATCCTTCAGGTTGGAATGAAATGTCGCATCCAACGAGGAGATGAAATCACGTGCAGCTACCTCATATCCCGGTCTATGTAGGGTCATCAAGCTCTCAAAGCCCATGTTACTCAACAAAAAGATCACATCATCATAGATACCCAACCTTTGTAAAATCTGAACATCGGGATATGGTGTTGGTTTGAAGTCCATGGCCTTTATGAGCCTGGCAATTTCTGAAGGTGGTGGCTTTTTCTTTCGCTGCAGATTTTGCTTCTTTTTCTTTGGGGCTGGTTCTTCCTCACTTCCAGACTCACTATAATCCTTCCTCAATGGGTTCCTCTAGTTCCTTTTCTTTTCCTTTGCGACCCTTGGTGCTAGAGGAGCTTTCACTTCCCCCATCCATAATCATTGTGGCTTTCTTTGGAATATGAGACGGATTTGTAGTGTTACCCCTCGTCAATCCCATGTTTACTCCTACAAATCAAACACTTAAAAGGAGGTGAGTTCAAGCACAATATTCAACAAGAAATTCACAAGAGACTAAACAAGTTTCTTAAAATTTATCCAAGAGATGATTAAACTCATTGCAAGCTTACTTCAATTTATTTAACAATGTATAAACCCATGCAACTTAGTAAGCTTCTACTAAAAAACACATGTAATCATCATAGATTATCTTGAATAATTGAAGATATTTTATGAAATGAAAGTTGCTCAATCATGAAGGTCTCCTTCAAACAATCTTACACAAACCTAACTCACCAACTTAGAGCTTCAATTTGAGGTTTCTCAAACATTCTCGAAAATCCCCAATTCTCAAGAACCCTAACTTCAAAAAGTTGCAGTTTTCTCAAATGGAAGGTGAAATTGGCTAGGTTTCCTATCAATAAATAACTCACAAGTCTTATACTACCATTAGGAACCAACAATCAACTAAAAATCTGAGTTTTTAGAAAATTCAAAATTTTCCTCGAAAACACTACAAATTGAAATCAATACCTTTGATTGTGTAGTGAATGATAGAGAAAACGAGTTGTGGAATCTTAATAAGCACGAAAAAACCGTCAATTAGCAACAAGAATCACTAGATTTGATGAAGATTTGAGAAAGTTGGGTTCTTGGGGAGTTATGGAGGAAATGGTGAGTGAGTGTGGTGTTTGTGCACGAACTAGAGGATAGAGTGCTCTATTCACGAAATTGGGAAAGGAGAGGGAAGAAATCGTGTTTAAAACGGTTAAGACCCAAATTCGGTTTGATTTAAGTTAAGGGGGTTGGTTATTTACCTTGGCCGCAGGCGTCGTACACCGCGGGCTCGAGAACGGGATTGGGGTTACGCCGTGGGCTCGTTGTGCTGCGATCTTGGGCGCGGAGACTCTCTGTCCTTTTCATCGGGTTTGCGCCGCAGGCTCATTGTGCCGCGGTCTCCGGGCGCGGCTGGTTTCTGCCCAAATTCATCGACATTGCACCGCGGTGTCAGGAATCACGGCACCAGGGCACGGCTTAAAGGGTCAAGCTGCGGCTTTCTATGCCACAGGCTTGCTATGCCGTGGGGCTCAGGCGCGGCTCTTCTCTGTCCAATCCTTCCACGGTGCACCATGGGGTTCGCTTAAGGCACTGGAGTTGGCCGCGGCTTTGTCTTCTGGATTTCATCTTTCCAAACACCTGCAATAATAAAGGTAGAAACACAAACAAGCAAAAATAGCAAGACTATGTACAAGGATAGACATGGGACTTCCTCCCAAGTGAGCTTGTTTTAAGTCTCTAGCTTGACTTCCTTCCTTTTGGGACTAGGCGGGGGAAGAGTTGGAGAGTGAAACCGAGGTTCCTTCCTCCTCTGTTGCATTCCCAAATAGAGATTTACTCTTTGCCCAATGACTGTGAAGTCCCTTCCATCCTTGCTCCACAACACTATTTCTCCATATGGTCTCACCTCCTTAACCTTGAAAGGGCTTGACCATCTTGACTTGAGCTTCCCAGGAAACAACTTCAATCGAGAATTATAGAGCAACACCTGGTCTCCAGCAGTGAACTCTCTATTCAAAATCTTCTGATCATGGAGAGCTTTGGTTCTTTCTTTGTAGATGGCTGAGCTCTCATAGGCATCAAGACGTATCTCATCAAGTTCACTCAGCTGGATAAGTCTTTTTTCATAAGCTGTCTTGATGCCAAAATTGAGAAGCTTAACATCCCACAAAACTTTGTATTCAATTTCCACTGGTAGGTGACAAGCTTTCCCATAGACGAGGTTGAAAGGTGTAGTTCCCAAAGAAGTTTTGTAGGCTGTCCTATAGGTCCATAGTGCATCATCAAGCTTTGTGGATCAGTCTTTCCTTATTGTTCCAATTGTTTTCTTTAGGATGGATTTGATCTCTTTGTTGAAGATCTCCAATTGTCCACAAGATGGAGTTGCCACCTTGTGTTTTACACCATTCTTCTTGCGAAGATTCTCAAACAGTTTGTTGATGAAAAGGGAGATGCCATCACTGATTACTACTCTGGGAACTCCAAATCTTGGGAACATGATGCTATTGAACATCTTGAGAACCACCTTGGCATAATTGGTTGGATTGCTGACACAGTGTGTTTATTGTTATAGCAGGGTATAAATATCCTAAACAATTAATTGTCAAATTAACCCTTAATCCTAACACACAAAACAATACTCTTGCCAAGAGAGATCATGTGTAGTACTTAGGGATCGAATCCATAGAGAGCAATGACACACAATAGATTTTTTATTTCTAAGAACAAAGCTAGGTAGATATATATATATATATATATATATATATATATCAATATTATTTAATCAATTTAAGGAAATATTCCATATTAGAAGGTGTAGATGCAATATGAAAATATGCTAATAACGTAAATATAGAAATATGTTAGTAACGGAAATATGGAAAGATGCTACTCAACTAACAAGATGCAAATGTAAATGTTCTAGATCTAGGGTTTCAAGCTTAATGGATTATAGGGAATAGGAAGCATGTAAAATGTAAATTTCTAGAACCCAAATATTAACTATTTTGACCCTTTTAACTCCAACTCTCGTATGTGAGCAAAAGGAAAGACCATCGATAGACGACTAAGGCCTGATGTTGATCGACGGTGAAATCAGAAGAAAGTGTGAACGAGATTTGATATGTTCACTAAGTTAATTAGACCAGCTATCGCATGCGCCTGACAACCTAGTTCAATGGAGTCTATTCTGGCACAGAACCTACTCTCGTAGTCGTCTATGTCCTACTTTCGAGATCCTAGTTACCTACTCTAGAATGCAAGCATTAAGCACAACTAAACTGATGGATATTAACTTTAACCTAGCAATCCTACTTTTGGGCTAATCCATGATTGCTATCATTCAACCCTAAATCTAGTTGATAACTACTCATACATAATTAGAGTAAGAATAATAATCTGAATATAATGCATAGATAAAATAATGGGGTTCAATACAAATATCTCTAAGGAGTTATGAATCTTTTTCCCTAAAAACTCTAAAACTATAATAGAATACTTGTGCCTACTTTCACACGCTTTCTACACATGTTGGAAGGTGTAATACATAGAGTATAAATATAAAACCCTAAAATATGGGTCAAAACTCGTCCAGGGGGTAATCTTGTAATCTTTTTTCTTGTCTCTAGCTTGGGATTGGGACCGGTTGTCTGCGAATTGGTCATCGGTCAATGAAAAGGTTGTGTCGTCGATCGACGACTATCTTGTATTTCAACTCTCTCAATGATCAGCCATAGATTATTCTATTCTAAATGCTCCAAAAACTCCAAGTATCTCCATATATCTCCAAAACGTACATGGACCTGTAAATACCTTAAAACATAGCCTAGACACACAAAATAGAGCCTATAACATGGCATAAAACTGGTAATAAATAGGCTATATCAACTTCCCTATGCTTAACCTTTTGCTTGTCCTTAAGCAAACAAACCCGCGAAAGAAGTTTTGAAAGTGAAGACTCACATAATGTCTAAGTATAACTATCACCCTTACTTTTTTGCAACCACATCCTATCAAGTCAATAATAGAGAAACCTTATATATATATATACCATATCCTAGTATAGCAATCAAATCCATTCTACCAACAACTTAACGAATACTAGTCTGACTCGCCCCTTGCTGATTTCGTTTCTTTGCATAAAATAAAGTACATGCTTTACCTTGGGAGTATTGATCAAAAGATATATGGACTCTTACCTCTGCAAGTATCTGAACACACATTTATTCTTCTCTGGTTCCTTTTCTTTCCCACTTCTCACTTCTTCTCAGTCAATGTGTCCCTTCTTTTGAGGGTATCATTTTCTTTTTTTTTAATTAACTGAGATATCTGGCCAGGTTTCCATGAATCAAGCTCTAATGGTGTTTTCATCAGATCATGTTCACTTCTTTTTGACCTTTATCTCTTTCTACAATCATATGAATCAAGCTTTAATGGTTGTAGCCACCAAATCATGTTCGATCCTTTTTATCTGAAGGGGAGAGAGAGGGGAATCAGAAGTACACAAACTTTTTCCTTCCAAACTTGCAAAAGGAATCCAATCCAGTGTATACCAAATCCCAAAGCAAGCAGATAATGTCAGGATTAGTGCGGGAAATCAGCTTCGGTTCCTTCAAACTTTGTAAGAAAGTGTGATATAGTGGCATGATGATCCACTTTGGTATATCTAGTAACCTCTGCAAACAACCTTCTAAGAATGGTGCTAAATTGTGGTTAATCAATAATAAATCTTGTTCATAGTCCCCTTCTTGACTCAATAAAACTTTTCGAAAAACTTATATATATATATAAATAAATAAAATTCAAAAACAAATATATAGCGATAGCGAACCTCCACCAGACTTAAATTACACTGTCCCTAGTGTAATCCGACACCGATCGGTTAGAAAAATCAAATCATAAGTAAATATTCTAAGTAGAAAACTCAATACCTCTCTCTGTAAGAGAGTGTCGATCGATGGTAGGCGGGTTTGGTCGATCGATGGTCGCGATCTATTGTCTACCGATGGTGCCTCGATGGTGTGGATCAATGGTGGACTCAAAATAGTCTGTAAAAACAAAATAAAACTCAAAATAAATAGTAGTATAGGTAAAAACTAAACAAAAACTTATTAAACAGTAGGTTGCCTCCTACTTAGAGTTTGGTTATAGTCTTAGGCTCGACGTTTTGAACTTTCTGACTAGTATGGAGGTGGTTCAACACTTGGAAAACAAGTATCTACATCTTCTTTCTCTTCTGAAACCATGTAACAACGAAGCTTCTCATAGCCTTATCTTCTCTAGCTTTCTCATTCTTCATATCTCTTTAGCAACCTCTACTGAATGCATTCTCCTTTGTAGATTCTTAATATTGCGCTGTAGCATTCTAAGTCTTGCAGTGGTAGTTTCCGATATATCCCCCAATGGTTGAGAAATACCGTCCTTCATCAGCCTCTGACAAAAAGCAATCTCATCGAATCTGTCTTCTAATTGTTCTTCTGCCGCAGACTTCTGTCTATCGAACTCAGCATCGATCGATTGCATGATGCTGCCGTGATCGATGTGACTCTATTTGCTCCAATTGCACGTTGTCCTAGAATAGTATCCAAATCTTGCTTCATCTCATCTATGCGTGTAGTCAAAACGGTGAGGCACTTGTCTATAAGATAGTAGACATCATCAAGCATCTTGTAGAAGTCATCCAATGACATCTCTTGAGCTTTGTAGATCTTATGCATGATATCGTCAATCTCTGCTCTGTTGAATGTTTCTTGCTTCTTCATAGACATAGCGATCTTTGTTGCATGTTCTGGTAAACATATGTAGCTCAGCTCAAACATAGTAGCTCTTTCTACAACTGCCTAGATATCTTCTTCTTGCACATTCACAACTCTTCCATCTGTAGCTCGTGCATTGCCGTTCTCATATTTGTACATGTTATACTCATCTTTCTTTTCCCAATGGAAAATTCTTCTTCCATTAGCATCATAAGCTCTCTGTCCATGCTCTACGCGACCGTCTATCAGTAGTGGGTTTATCCAATCGTCTGATTGTGGATTTTCTGAACCAAATGGATAAGAGTTACAAAACTGGTTCACCCCTCGAATGGTATCGATCGATTCATTTCTACTGGCGTCGATCGATTTTTGATGTTCGGGAGTGCATAGATCATTGTGGATCGGCACGTTCTTTTGTTCCTCGTTGTCGATCGATTCTTGTTTTCGTGCGTCGATCGATGGCTGTTGTCCAAACAAATTTCCTGATCCAGTAGCCATAACAAGGGCAGCAGCCACATCCTCTTTTGGTATGTTTATAATTCTTCCATAAAGATCTTGTGCACGTCCTTCTGGGTCTCTAAAAATTCCAAACTCATATGGTCTAAGATAACCATTATCTGAATCTTCTGTTCTTGGCTCTTGTTCTGGGTTGCGTTTGATGTCCTTCGATGGCCGAGATATGCCATCGCTTGATGCTCTATTATCTGATTTCACATTCATTACCCAGCCAGCTTCTTCCAGTGCTAGACCGCAAAACTCAATCAACTCTTCCTCTATGTAATATGCATCGTATTTTTCGTAAGCTTCACCGTACCCTTGGCATGCCTGGTGGGTGTTGAACGATGGTGTATGGTCACCGTGGATCGATGCTTGAGTATCAGACTGTTGGCCGAAAAGATTCCCAGCTCCATTAGCCATTGCAAGTATATCTTCCACATCTTCCTTCGCGACATGTAGAATTCTGCCGTCCATAGCTCATGCGTGACCATCTGGATTTATCAGAATACCGAACTCATCTGGTTGTAGATAACCACATTCTCTTTCACGTTTTGTTGCTGAATCTAGTTTGGAGTGAAAACTAGTATCGATCGATGGTGAAAGGCTACCATTTATCGGCGTCGAGTTCCAGAGTTGATGGGAAACATGGAAAACACCAGCCTCTTCCATAGCAATCCCTCGATATTCAATCAATTCTTCTTCTCTATAATCTTCATCGTACTCGAGTTTGGTTGGGGTGTGGCAAGTGTTGATCTGTTCTGAATGGTAGGTGTAGATCGATAATGAGGCATGTGTGTTGATCTATTGTTGAATTTCTGGCTCGTCGATCGACGGTGTGGGTTTGGTATCGATCTATGCTCCTTCTTCAAATTCCTCATTGGACTTATAATCCCAGAAGCATGTGGCCACAAGCTCTGCATCATTACATAATTCAATCAGAGTAGCCTTGCTCTTATTCTTGACCGGTTCATAAAAAATATCCTGATCAATTAGAGATATATACAACCTGTTTAGCTTCATATCGGAGAAAGCTCCCACAGTTTTCATGAATGCTCTACCAAGGAATAGCGAAGAGTTCCAGTCTATCCTGATGTCCGGCACATGAAAGTCTACTAGGACTAGGGTGTTGTTGATCTGCACTGAAACATCTTTTACCATCCCTCCTGAGTTTACTCTTGATCATTCTACAAACATGAACGAATCGTTGGACGGTTCCACTCTTAGGTTCAGCTCCTCTACCATAGATTTTGGAATAATGCTCACTGATGATCCAGTATCACAGAGGGCTTTGGGATATTCGTGTCCTTTGATGAAGCATGAGATCACAAACTTTCCAGGATCACTTTTCTTTTTTAGACATGTCCTCTGTTTCATCTTCTCTCTGAGATGATTGAACATTATCTCTATATCATCACCTGTTTTCCTTGTTTCCCTGAAAACATCCACAATAAGGGAGTATAATAATCTTCATCAAAAGAAATATCTAGAGGAATTTTAAAAACTATTTTAGCGAAGCTATTCATCTCCTTTTCATTGGCTTCTTTGGGTCAATATTTGGGGATCTTTTTCCTCCTCTTTGAGTGTCCCTCATCTTCTCTATCAAGATCCATAGCTTCAGACATGGCTGTATTCTGTTCTGAAACTGTCACAGTTGGACGCACAATCAGACTTTCATTGAGGTTCGGCATTCGAACTGGTTTCCTCATCTGTCGATCGATGTTGAGGTCGTATGTCGATCGATGCGTAGGTCACATCGTCGATCAATGTTATGATTTCTGTGTCAATCATTTTTAGTCGATTGACACAAAGCCACTGATTTTGTAGGCTTCACCGTCGATCGATGATCACTGCTTGGTGTCGATCGATGCGAATGAGAAGTGCTGAGTGACATGGAATTTTCCACACGCAAATTGCTGTCTTGGAGCTTCTCTCTCTTAACTTCATGCCAGAAATCATCATCAATCAATGAATTGACGTGGTGCTTTTGTCCAATCATATACCATGGATTTTACATGTGCTATATAGAGTATTTTTAGAGTCTTTTATATTCATTTGGTACTGTTTAATAGTATTTACGGGTCTAGGTACTCATTTGAAGCAATTGGAGCTTCAGAATATTTTGGAGCATCAGGATTGCTCTGCAGAAACTCAGAGTCGGATCCATATTCCCGGATGGACCATTGATCGACGTCACACATTGTGCGTCGATCGACGGTCAAGTCGACAGCGAGATTCGTGAAAGCTTGAGAAATTACAAGTTTTACCCAGAAGTTTTATTAATTACAAGACAAGTCTCTGGCCAAAATTTAGACTATTTATGAGGGTTTTCTATCTTTGTTTTGCCCGAAGCCTAGAAGACCTAAGAGAGAGTTGTCTTCTAAGTTACACCAGAGTTTTAGAGTTTAGAGTTGGAAAACATTGGTACATCTATTGGAGAGAAAGATGTGATTATCATTACAGAGAATATCTTGAACTGCTTATCTTTTTACTTAGTTTATTCTATGCAATTTATTGAGAATTTATTCATGTTCTTTATTGCTATGTTTGAGTAGTTCTCTATTAGATTTAGGGTTATTCGATGGTAATAATGTATTGTTGATTTTATAGAATTGTAAGGGTAATTTTGTAGGTTCTTTGTTTAAGTTGCTCTTAATGCTAAGTTGAACTTGATCACCTCAATCTTAGAAATTAGGGTTTTATAGCGCAAGCGAAAGCCTGGTTATAACCTGGAATCTATCTTAAACAATATAAATAACTAGTAACAAACGAGAGTTGAATTAGAAGTTTAGAGAACCCATCAAACCACAAAACCAGTATTGTGTAGAATGAGCGTCGATTGATGCCATTTTATTGTCATTGATCGACGCTCAGTCGAGATGCGAGAGCGATCTCCTAAACCCTAAGGTTTGAGTTCAAAATGATGCTTAATAAAACCCTAGCAATCTATTAGTCTGCACTATCTAAACCTACCTGAGAATTTCTCCTAAGTCTAATCTATTAATTTAATCCTCACAAACCAAATCAATTTTGAAATCGCTTTACTTGTTATTGTAATCTTATACTCTGTGGATTTGATCTCTAAATACTACACTGAACCTCTTATTTGAGAGAGTAAAGTGGGTAATAGGGTTAATTTGAAGGTGAAGTAAAAGCCCATTTGGTGTCGTTGCCGGGGACTCTTTCTTATTGCCATTCGATTTCGTTTAGAATATTGTCTATATTTTTACTTTACTGTCTGCTAATTTATTCTTTCCCTAAACCTTATGACACAGGTACTTAAAGGAGAGAATATGGATTCAGGACAACAACCATCGATCGACGGAGCTAGTCTGGAATCGATCGACGTTAGTCCAGTACTGTCGAGCGACACCCTCCATTGCCATCGATCGATGCTGATCAGCCGCAAGCAGGTATACGCCTTTACTGATTCTGATAATAAGAAAGTAGTCTTGACAGAAAAAATGAAAAATAAAGGCAACGAAGCAAGCCAACTAATTAATTATCAGGGAGCTGCAATCCCCAATCATAGTATCTAAGTATCTTCATATATCTCCAAAACATACATGGACCTGTAAATACCTCATACGGGTACCAGTATGCAGCTTTTACGTCCGGAGCGGAGGGGGTCGAAGCCAAAACAGCTGTGGAAGAAGACAAAGGCATTTTCTCTGCTTTCTTTATTTCCTGTTGTGTTTAGTTTGTAATGTGATTAATCCAAGATGGCTTCCTTCTCTTTATATAGACATTCTAGCAAGACCTATTTTGATTATTAACAAATTATGCTATTTCTTAAACCAAAAGTCATTATTATTATTATTCCAAGTGTCGGCACCAGTTGCATAAAATTATAATCAAAGACTTGGTTGTGTATTAGTCCATATATTAAACTACTTATTCAAGCTTCCCATTGCTGTAACTACCTTAACTACTAATAATGTGATTAAACTCACCACTAAAAAGACTAGGTTTTATTTTTGTTTGATTAAGCTTGAAAGGAAAGGAAATTTGAGAAATAAGTTAAAAAACTAATCCTACTGAGTTATGGAAATTAGGATTCATAATATGTTTAGGAATTATATAGATATATTACTTAATAGGATTAGGAGATATTAATCTCTATATAAAGAGATGTCAAGTTAAGACATAACTTATGAGTCTAGAGATTGAGAAATTGTGTTTTAGAGAGCTTAAAGTTTTGAGTTCTTTTCTTTAAGATTAATAAGAGAACTATTATTATTATTTGAGTTTTACAATCTTGTTACTTGAAATCTAGATTCTATATTGGGTATCAGAGCTACAATGATCATTATTATTCGTGAGACTGTGAGAAGAAACTTGAAGATCATTAAAGATTTTCGGAGAAGAAGGTAACCATGGATGACAACGAGAATAAAGAATGATTTGAGATAAAATCCCATGAATTTGGATTCTCTTCTAAAAAGTGTCTGATATAAAACTCCTCTAATTACACCGTGTTGAACATGCATACGAATATTGTTGAGTTCATGAACAAGGCGTGGGAAGCCACTGAGTTCGGAACTAAAACAGAAGATAAGAACTACATGGGGTTTACTTTGTTGTTCCAATCTATACTAGAGATAATAAACTTAAACTGACACCACAAAAGCGCTTTGGGACGCTAGTAAAACAAGACAAGTTGGAACTGAACAAGTAAGGGTGGCTAGGTTACAAACCTTAATGGTCAATCTTGACAAAATCGAGATGAAGGATGAAGACACTGTTGACGTATTTGTTGGAGAAATTTCAGAATATACATCCAAAGCAGCTTCTCTTGGAGAAACTATTGAAGAATAAAAAGCTAAAGCTGTGAGCACGTTTTTGAAAACTTTACCTAAGAAAAGGTATATACATATCGTCCTTGATACGAGATTTGAAGACTTTCGTGGAAGGTTAGAAGCTTATGAAAGGAAAAACGGTGAAGAGGAGGACGAATAACAACATGAACAGGGAAAATTAACGTACGCTAACATGGACAAGCAACAAACCCATCAAGAGAATGACGGTAGTAGCAGAGGAAGAGGACGAGAAGGTGTCTCTAACTGGAGAAGAAGAGGCCATGGACGATTTGGTACCTATCATTACGGGTCATACAAGAAAGAGCGTGACAAAGAAAGAGATGCTTCTCCCTGTCGTTGTTATCGATGTGCTCAGATCAGACATTATGCATCAGATTTTCGTAGTATATTTCTTAAACTTCAAGAAGCCATTGAGAAACCGGATAGAGAAACTCAAGAAGCCGATGGGTTGAAGATGCATAAGGAGATCACTAGTAAAAAACAGCGGCACAGCCACGAAATTGCCACGTAAATTTCGTGGCAAAAACACAAAAGCTACAAACTACCTACGGCTTTGCTACGAAAACAATAACGTGGTAAATCGTGTCGAGATTGTAGCAAACAGTGCTACAAATTTCTACGGAAAAAATAGTGGCAAACTATAGCCACGAATTTACCACGAAATTAACATGGCTTCCTTGTCTCGATAAAAAGCGTGACATTTCGTGTCAAACTAAGCCACGTTTTGCTATGTTTTAATCGTGGCTAACTTTATTTATAATAATTTTGATAATAATTAGAGGCAAAAAAAACAAAAATTTGCAACGTAATATTTCGTAACAAAACGTTGGTATTCCACCGAAAATAATGTCAAAGCAATCAAATCATGCTCATATGGCAGTGATAAATACAAAAAAAAAAAGCCATGAACATCTTTTTGTGGTAAATTTCGTGGCAAGCTTTCTTAGTGTCATCCTATCAATCTGATTTGGTGCAGAAAAGATTCGAAAAGCTTGCCACGAAATTTTTTCATGTTCAAAATCGTAGCAAATTTCGTGGCAGTATGTGGCAAAAATCGTAACAAATTTCGTGGCAAATATCGTAGCAAATTTTGTGGAATCGATACATACAACCAAGTTGTTGCACAGAGCGCGATGTTGCGCATTGATTCGTATAATGTCGAAGAGGAGTCAGATTATGATTTCACACCAGTTGTTCCTCCTAATGACGAATATGTTTCCGAAGATGAACTAGAAGAGTCTTATACTGATTCGGATTCAGAATCTGATTCAAGTTCTTAATAAATTTGTCGTTCATGAAGTTGTTAAAAATTGTAATATATAATAAGTAAAGTTTTTAGTCAAATTGTAATTCATGAAGTTTTAAAATTTGGTAATATATAATACTAGATTTCTTAGTTTTAAAATGTCAATATATTGTGTAAACATACACAAATTAAATTAATTCCAAACAATAACTCCATCCTTTTAAGTTTTTTTTTTAAATTATTTTGTATAATTTGTTTGATTCCAAAGGTTTGTAGGGATTCGATTTCAAGGGTTTGTAGGGTTTCGATTTAAGGGTTTGTAGGGTTTCGAGGTCGTCATGTTTCGTTTTTTTCTTGTTTCCATTTAAAGTTTGGTTTTGCTTTCGGTTTCCATTTTGTCTTATATCCTCAAATTTCCTTTTCTTTGTCTGTCTACAGATATGCGACAGGGAGACCTCAAATGACGACCTCGTTGCCTGCTGCCATGTCCCCAACTTCTGCTCCGCCTGTCCCTCATGGAGTTGTACCTCACGCATCTGCCGGCTCTTCAACTGAAGAGTGAGCAGCCAGCACTAGAGAGATTTTACACTTCTTGTAATGTGTAAAGCCGAAGTTCTTCGCAATGGATAAGGGCATAAGGCTGGTACTTGCCCCCAAGTCACATAGACATCTTTCAAAGGACAGTGGACCAATAGCACAGGGTAAAGTGAATCTTCCTGGATCATCAAGCTTCTTTGGAACTATCAACCTTTGAATAATTGCACTACACTCATGAGTAAGAGCCATCATGCCTTCCATTTCCTTCATCTTCTGAGTTATTGCAGCCTTCAAGAACTTGTTGTATTGAGGAATCAGCATGAAGGGATCAATGATGAGCATGGTAATCTGAAACTCGCTCATTTCCTTCTCAAAGAGTGCTTGCACTTCGCCAAAATTTGTTTCTTGAATCTACCCAGAAATGGAAGCTTTCGCTCATAAGGAGGAGGAGTGAATGTAGCTTGTGTTGAGGAAGTAGTAGCTTCATACTTGTTCAATGCTTTCCTCTCTTCACTAACCTTTCCTTTACCTTTAGCATCGGCATCTTTTCCATGATGTCCTCACTGGTCTTCTCATCAACAATCACAACCTCATCCTCTAGATTGATGGCTACGTCCCCACCTTGTTTCTCATCATCCTTGAGGAGAACTCTTGAAGGTAACTCTCTACCACTTCTCAATGTGATTGAGTGCATTGTCTCCGTAGGATTCTGCTCATATTTTCCAGGTAATGATCCAATAGGCCTCTTAGAGTTAGAGCTCGTGGTAGCAAATTGATTCTCCAAGGCTTGAAATTGCTATTGAGCTCATTGTAGCTCCCATCAATCTTGGTGTGGATGTTCTTTAGTTCATCCCCAATTTTTTTTCCCATTTCGTGCTTGAGACTCCAAAATTTGTTTAAACATAGACTCCACGCTTGTATCTCTAGGCTGAGCTGGTGAAGAACTTCATGGAGGCTGATTGAATGTGTTTCCTTTAGAGGGGAAGCCTGGAGGGTAGGATTGTTTGGGTGCGTATCCACCTTGCGGGTTATTATAGGAGGTTTTTGGTTGGTAGTTGTTTGGGTTTTGGGGCTTGTTTAGGTATGGTTTTTGGTGTTTAAAGTTGGGCTTCTTCCTTTACCATTGACCATTAGCAATAATGAAACACAACTCTTTTTGTCATTCCAAGCCCTCAACTTCATTAACATCTAAACCCTCTGCTTGACCTTGCATACCCACAAAGTTCACCTTTTCTTGTTTTGCTCTATCCATAAGGAGCATGTCCAGCTTATCTTGAAGGGATTCAAGATTTTTTTTTGTGTGCGAGTCCTCACCACCTCCACCTCCGTTTTTCCTGTGGCAGTCATCATTGTACACTAAATCACTTTGTGCCTTGTTCTCAACAAGTTCCATTCCATCTTGATCTGTTCTTCCCAAGAAGAAACCATTGTTTGTTATATCTAACATGCTTCAAAACTTAGGCAGAACTCCTTTGTACAAAGTACTTAGTATACTCTCATTTTTTAAACCATGGTGAGGACAATGTGTTAAGTAGCTCTTGAACCTTTCCCATGCTTCAGAAAAACTCTCTAGGTTCTTTTGTGGAAATCTCATTTCTCAACTTACTAGTTCTGGAAGTGGAGAAAAACTTTATAAGGAGGACCCTTTTGCATTCTTCCCATGTGCGAATGGACCCCTGAGGTAAACTCTTCTCCCATAGATGGGCTTTGTCTCCCAAAGAGAAGGGAAATTGTTTCAGTTTGAAAGCGTCTTCGGAGATACCATTGATCTCTGTTGTTCCACATAGCTTGTCGAAGTTATCTAGGTGAGCT
This sequence comes from Moricandia arvensis, assembly GCA_905132765.1. NCBI lineage: Eukaryota > Viridiplantae > Streptophyta > Magnoliopsida > Brassicales > Brassicaceae > Moricandia > Moricandia arvensis. The sequence continues at coordinate 15,738 of CAJHQP010005219.1, read as the reverse complement.
AGGGGATCCTACAAAGTGAGACCATGGTATTTGTTAGCTTGGATCATGTTGATCAAACTTGACTTGATCTCGAAGTTGTTGTTCTCCATAGCTGGTGCTCTAATACCTGCTCTATTCCCATGGATTTTGGGCTGGTCATATGTTCCAATTGCCCTAGCTTGGCATAGAGGATGTTCCGGCCTAGGTTTTGCAGCTCCTTGGCCATGTCCAACTTGAGCTCCTGCTGGAGGAACTCTGTGAGGGTCTTGTTCATTGTTGTCAGCTTCATTGACATTTTGTTGATGCTGATGTTCATCCATTTCTAATCCATATCAGTCTAGAGGATGAGATTCTCTTCTCTTCTTTTTCTTCCTAATTCTCTCTCTAAAGCCATGATGTTGTCTACTCGGGGAACAAGGTCTATTGGTCATCTACTCCTCAAGTTCATGCACCTATTTTTTCAAAGAGAAATGAAGAAAGAGTGCGAGTATGCAGATGAAAGAAAAAAAATGACTTAGTCTCTAGCAATGACTAAATCTCAATGTCAAAATCAAACTTAGAAATGGCAACGGTGCCAAAACTTGATAGGGATAATTTAATCCTAACTCTAGATGTAGTACTTAAGAGTCAATCCATCCTAAGTTGATTTCAATCACCAAGAATACAAGTCATTAAACTCAATCTAAGCAATCAAGGTTTAGTGAAGTGAATAGTTTCAAGTGACAGAACAAACAAAGCAATAACTAAGAACTTGATTCAATTTAAAAGATAGGATTCATGGGGTTAGGATATTGAGTTCAAGTGGTTAAAATTCAAGTTAAGGTAGGAAGCTTAACAATCAATAGTTTCCTTAAGTCTAGATCACCAATAAAGATCAATTCTTTCTCAAGACAAAGACCCCTTTGCAATCATGAGCTAAACATCAAATCTCATTGGTTCAATTCAGTCAAGCAAGCATCATGAACAAGTCTATTAACTATCTACAAATCCTAGCATCAAATCTCGTTGGCTATTCAAGCAAGAGCACATTGTTCAGATATTTTATCAAACACTTGTGATGCACAAAATGTCTATAGTTCTAGCTTAGTGTGATCAAGACTAATCTAGCATTAAGAACACTAAAATAGCAAGGAAACATGTAAATACACTACTAAGCACCTTAACTCTTCACTTAACCACCCTAATCATCTTAACCCATATATCTAATAGGAGTCTACTCACTAATGTTCATGAAAAACCTTAAAACCATGGTTGATTCAAGTTTAACATGATTAGGAAGCAAGATCCAATCTTTACACACAATAAACAAGTTGAAAATAGAAAGCAAGATAAATCCTAAAATTAGGTCTTAGAAGTATTTATAGGAAGCTAAAAGTCGAGTTGGTTCAATCACAAACCAGGATTAAACCAGAATAAACCAAAATCAAAATTTTCAAAACAAATGGCTGCGCTCTGCGTTCTCCCGCGGCACCATGCCCGCGGTGTGCCTCATTCGGCAGCGACCTTCCTTTTCCGCAGTGCGCCCACGGTAGTCCTCTGCCCAATTCGTCTTCTAATGACCGTGGCCTTCCCTGAGACACGGCCTGGAGTCCGCGGTCTTCATCTTGAATTATGTGGCCTGTGTAAGCCGCGGCGTCACCTGCAGCCACCTTCTGTCTCTTTTCGTCGTCCGTTGTCTGCAGCTTGCTCTGAGATGTGGTCGAAGACCCACGGTCTTCATCTTCATGTCACGGTTTGCAAATGCCGTGTCGTCACCCGTGGCCACTCTCTGTCTCTTCCGTCGTGTGATGGCTGCGGCTTACTCCAACCCGCGCTGATTTGCCCGCGGTGCTCACTTGAAAGTACACCATTTTTCATCATATTGAACGTGTCATGACTCTTTTGGCTCCAAAACTTCACTTGCACCTCTCCAAACCTGAAAACATGCAAATGCAATGCCACATATATGAACCTAAATACTAGCTAAAATGATCAGTTCATATAAAAAATGCAAGATTAAAACCATGAATTATGCAAGATATCAAGGCCTAGGGGTGATTTCGGGCAGGTTGTATCACAAGGGAGGGGTTAGGGTCAGTTTAATGCAAGGCCGGCTGATCCCCCTGTTCGTCGGGGTAAGGCGTTACATAAACCTAGCTGGCGCTGCAGCGCATCGACCTTATTAACTTTTATTGTAACAACTTGTCCTGCAGAACCCAGCTGGCGCTGCAACGCATCAACCTTATCCCGTGATACAACCTGCCCGAATTCACCCATAGGCCTCGACTCACAGGTGGATTATTGGTGCGCTTGGCGTTACTCTAACCCAAGACCTCACCCTTTAACATCACTCCTACAGAGAAGCTGTCACCAATTGATCTGCAGGCCTATGGTGACAGCTTCTATGTGGGAGAGTTGTTAAGCGGTGAGGTCTTGGGTTCGAGTAACGCCAAGTGCACCAATAATCCACCTGTGAGTCGAGTTCTATAGGTGAATTCGGGCAGGTTGTATCATAGGGGAGGGGTTATGGTCGATGCGCTACAGTGCAAGATGGGTTCCGCAGGACAAGTTGTTATAGTAATTGTGAGGCCAACATATCTGAATGATTATGTTCTGATCATAGAAATAGAGTGTGAACGTTTTGTGATGGTAATAAAGGAGGAGCTATGGATAAAAGTGTGTAAGGCACCGTCATTGAATCAAAAGGAGGATAAGGAGGATCTTCTTACTGTGTATGTAGATGATTTGCTTGGAACTGGTTTATCATTGAGATCAATACTTGAGTTTAAAACAAAGATGAAAACAAGGTTTGAGATGAGTAATTTTGGTAAACTAACATATTATCTTGAGACTGAAGTACGTGAACATAAAGGAGGCATTGTTCTCAAGCAAGAGAGAGATACACATAGGATCTTAGAAACTGGAATAAGAGACTGCAATCTATCACATTTACCAATGGATTTGAATCTAAAGTGCTCGAGATCTCACGTAGAAAATAGTAGCGATAAAAGAATAAATAAAAGAAGAATAGGATGTCTGCGATCCTTACTCTAATACACGTCCAAAGTTGACTTAGGCGATGTTCATTTGCTCAGTCGACTGATCCATCTGGGTGAAGGTGAATAACGATGTTCGTTTAGTAGACTTTTTGGGTACATCCAGATGAATCCCCTAGGTGAGTTTCTAAAATTCAGCTGAATTTTTTTAAAAACAATTAGGCTGAGTCTTCACCACACATTCAACTGCAGCTGATTCAGTAGAAAATGGTAAATGACAAAAATGACCCTGAATTAAAACCCTAAATTTCACTCTCACTCTCCCTAGCCACCAATCTTCTTCTCATCTCTCTCTCTCTTTTTGTCGGCATCTCTTTCTCTCCATCTCTCTCACTCCAGTGAGCACTCTCTCCGGTGACCTTCCTCTCTCCGGTGAACTCTTTCTCTCTCAGAGTCTCTCTATCTCCGGCGACCTCTCTCCCTGGAGACCTCTCTCTTCGGCGACCTATCTCTCTCTCTCTCTCTCTCTCTCTCTCTCTCTCTCTCTCTCTCTCTCTCTCTCTCTCTCTCTCTCTCTCTCTCTCTCTCTCTCTTTCTCTCTCTCTATGGCGACCTTTCTCTATCTCTGGCGACCTCTCTCTATCTCTGGCGACCTCTCTCTCTCAAGTAAGAGATCTAATGTTGTGGGTTTGTGTTTTTTCTTTGGAGTCTTTACATTTTGTCTCTCAATATTGTTGTCCATGGGATCTAAATGTTGCGGGTTTTGTCTTTGAAATCAATATATTCAAGTCTGTAATTTGTATCATATAACTTATGTTGTGGGTTTTCCACAGGCTCACTGCGAAGCGTTTCCTCGAGATCCACCAAGCTTTCCGTTAACCACCATCCTCGGTTTTGTTTTCTGAAGCTAACAAATCTAAGTTATAGAGGTGTAAATAATGTGTCCTCTTTATGGGTATAGATGTGGAGATAATATGCTTCCATTACCCTTTAAAAGGAATGGATATATTTGATCCCGAATAACATAGTCTTTGGCTTCTGAGTTCTGATCAGTCATCATGATCCTGTGAGTTAGCATTCATAGAAAATATAGTTTACCTGCAAAGAACGGGATTTCTGATCATTCTTTGGCTTGGTTATTTAACTTGATTACATGACCCTTTTACATAGAAGATAAAATAATTAAAAGGAATGCTTTGTTTAATCCATTCTTGGCTAACGTAGTCCTTGGCTGATGATCAGGCATCATGATTCTGTGAGTTAGCATCTGTGGGATTCGCACAGTCGATTTCCGTTGAATAAGGAACGCTGGGCAAACCATAGTTTCCCAGAGGTCCCGGATATCTGCTAAACCACACGCCAATCAGTCAGAATACGAAGTAAATATTGAAAAAAAAGTAAGAATCGAAAAGATAGAAAATAGATGTCTTATTCCGAATTTGTGTATGAGTGTTTATGACAGGATAAAAGCCTAGGCAATGAGAACTTTCGGCGAGAGCCCTAGTTCTAATAACCTAAGTCTGGAAAAAACCCTAGTTGAGTCGCAGCTCGGATAACAAAAATGGAAAGTTGCCTATGTGACTTGATTTGCGCATTCAACAAGCTGGACGTCTTGCTCGGCCATCTGTCCATTCGGGGAGTTGGATGGTCGAGTCTTCTGGTCGTTTTTGTCATATTGCCGTTCGGGGATATGTTTACCCGAGGTGTTTGGACAAACTCTTCCTGACGGCTCATTTGCGCAGGAACGCTCCTTTGTGTGTAGTCGAGATTTGACCTTGATTTTTCCTGTTTGCCTTTTTCCGAGTCATTATCTCTTTCTTTCACTAAGAACGCATTTCCCGGTAGGTTTCTGACGTTGGTTCTGTCGTAACCATTTTGACTCCAACACTTAGCCCCCACCTCATTAGAATCGCAAGGTTCTAGCGAGTGGTTTTGGCAGGTTTGGTAAGTTAGGTGGAATCAATGTTTGAAAAGGTCCGTTGAAATTGCTCTACTTATTCCTCTAATAGCGGAATGCAGTAGGATTGGGCTGAGCCTTGTGAAGGCTTCTTAGAACCTTCTTACGGAAATTCCAAGTCTGATTTCAAAAAGTTCCAAGCCGGCCATACCTTAGTTTTCTCGAAGGTTTCGGTTCACCTCTTCTCCGTTTTGCTTGCTCATCTGCCCTTCCTCTTCTAGTGTCTGTACCCCCCTTAAGAATGGTAACAATATTAGTTCTTCCTGGCCGCGTCTAGGCTCGAACCTGTCTTGTGGTTTTTATCGTAAAGTTCCCATGGTAACTCCAATCGAGACGAAACAAGAGATGTTTCGATCGGGGTTCAAATGAGAAGGCTAAGATGGAGGTAAGGCAAATAGGATGCCCAATAGGGCCAGTAGGATGCCCAAGAGGACGAGTAGGACGCCCAAGAAGTCGAGTAGGAGCAAGTCAGGGAGTTTAGGCGAGTCTCACTTGTTTTTGTCGTAAAATCTCAATGAAAGCTCTGATTGAGATGAAACGGAAAAATTTTCGATCAAGATTATAAATAGAACACAAAAGAGAATCTCATCAGCGCTTGCCAACCTCACCATGAGGCGAGTTGGAGGGATTAAATAAACTCGCCATCGGGTCGAGTTGGACAGTGTGCGTCCAACTTGTTTTTATCGTAAAAATGTCAACGGAAGCTCTAATTGAGACGAAACGAAAAGCGTTTTGATAGAAATGAAAGGAGAACGCAAAGGTGTGCCAAAAGTGTTTCTCATCTAGTCTAACACGCACGCTTGGCGAGTTGGATTGGTCCAACTCTCCCATTGGGCGAGTTAGATGGCTCGTTTTGTCCAACTCGCCTGTTCGGCGAGTTAGATGGCTCGTTTCAATCCATTTCGCCCGGTCGGCGAGTTGTAGTGGTCAAACTCGCTGAACGGGCGAGTTATACAGATCATTTCGTACAACTCACCCGTTCGGCGAGAATTGACTGCTCCGACCTGTGCGTCCAACTTGTTTTGATCGCAAAATCTCAACGGAAAATCCGATTGAGACGAAACAAAAAGCGTTTTGATCGGGATTTCGAAGAAGAACACAAAGGAGAGCCAAAGTAATGCTTGTTTTATCAAACTCTCCTAATGGGAGAGTTCGAATGGTCAAACTCGCCCAATGGGCTAGTTGCACGGCTCGCACTGTCTAACTTGCCCGTTGTGAAAGTTGGACTGGTCAAACTCGCCGAATGGTTGAGTTCCACGGTTCGTACTTTCCAAATCCCTCGTTCGGTGAGTTGGACTAACTCGAGTTTGGATGGTATGCTGGTGCGGTCGTTTCGTAAACGTCTTCCAATTTTTTCTACGAAAGTTGTATCATAAAATGCTAACTTGTTTCGTTTTTCCGAACGATGTTCCATAAACATTGTCGATTTTGATTTTACGAAAGCTGTTTCAGAAGATGTTGTTGAGTTTAATTTTACGAAAGTCGTTATGTAAGCATGTTTTCGTGTTTGTCTGTACGAGAGCCGTTTTTTTGGAAAACTTATGTTTTAGCCTCTTAATCTTTTGGTTTTGATGAGATTAATTATCGGGAGTTGGCTTAATCGGAGATTTTCTCGTTTCCACAGGATTGTTCCGAGGAGATTTCGAGTAGTTTTTCCGAAGTAAGTTTAAGTGACACTCATCGAGAATTAAACTGACTATGTTACGTATAATCGAAGCTTGACTCTTTACGAAATCTTAGGTTTTAGAGAACGTTTTAGCAGTGAGGGATACGATCTCTCGTTTTGCTTAGTTTAGTTTTCGTCAGGCATTTTAGGTTTCGAGTGATTCAATAGAGATCAACTTCGTTTCTTCGAATATTGTTCAGAAGAAGTACAGCAGTGGGGGTTGTGCGCCCGATTTGCTATGCTTCCTATCTCTGTGACAAATCTAAGGTTTCTCCGCAATTTCTGGGAGAGCAAGTTTTATTTTTTCGAAAGGTTTTTGAAAAAGTTGTTTTGGTCAAACCATTATGCGCTGAGATTTTCCCAAAGTCGGTAATGAGACGAACTTTACGGGGTTTGATAGATTTTATCGTTACCCTTTCTGTTTAGTGAGAGAAATCACGAGCTTGTTTCGGTACCCTGCCTGTGGCAAAGAGTCACGACAAGGTTTTCGATTTTCTCAAGCACTGCGGCGTTTGCATAAGCATTGCCGACGGGAGCAGTCACTGCTGGAGTTGATTTACCAGCGTTGTTGAGAGCTGCTGTATTGTCTTTCGTATTTCCAGACATTGTTTTGATCAAGCACTTTCCAGACATTGTTCCGACCCCGGATCCTTCGACGCATTCTTTGTTGGCTTCCATTTTGGGACAAGTCCATCGTCTCTTCTTCGAAGATAATGTAATCCATGGTTTTGTGAAGCGCGTCTTGGATTGTACGCGGCTTTTCCAAAGTTACCAACTTCCTTGAACTTTGACTTGAACCAGAGTGTTCTTCGAAGTGCGCCTATCGCGACTGTCGCTTATCCCCGGTGACTTTAAGCCATGACGGTTTTGAAACGTTTTATGAAGTTGCGGAGAGTTTCTTCCTCTCCCTGGGACAAGAGCAAGAGGTCCACGTTGGAGGTTTCTCGATCTATGAACATCGAGTATTGTTTGAGGAATTCTGAAGGTGAGCTGGGGGAAATTTTCTACGAAGTGGCGGCATTCGCCAGGGTTTTTTCCAAATGGTTTACCTTGTGCGCTGTCGGTCCCAAGGTGTTGCGAAGTTGAGTCTTCTTCCCCGGATTGGGTTGTTCCCGTGGAAAGATGGCCTTGTTCCTCGCTGTGAGGATTTCAACCTGTTTAGCGAGGGAATTCAAGACCTTATCCTGTCTGTCGACTTCTTAACAAAACTCGAGAACATCTTCTTTGCCTCCTCAAACGCTGCGGTGTTTTGCGTCAGCGTTGACCGCAGTGACGTTCGTCGTTGGGGTGTTTTTAACGTTTTCGTCAACGACGTTATCCTCACGAGGCTGTTGGTTGTTGAGATCTGACATGTTTTTATTAAACGTTGATGGCTGAAAGTTAGATTGATCCGTACCCCCCCCCCCCCCCTCCTTGAAGCGCCAATCTGTGGTAACTGAAATTCGCACTGTCGATTTCTGTGAAATTAGGAACGCAGGGTAAACCCTAGTTTCCTAGAGGGTCCCATATATCTGCTAAACCACACACCAATCAGTCATAATATGAAGTAAATATTGAAAAACAAAGTAAGAATCAAAAAGAGAGCAAATAGATGTCCTATTCCGAATTTGCGTATGAGCGTTTACAACAGGATAGAAGCCTAGGCTATGATAGCTGTCGGCGAGATCCTAGTTCTACTAACCTAAGACTGCAAAAACCCTAGTTGAGTCGCAGCTCAGATAACAAAAACGGAAAGTTGCGAAAATGCCCTAAGTGCTAAGCTTTGTTTGCTCTGAGTGGAGATTTTCGTGTGTGTTCTGCATCATCAACCCTGAAGTCCTTATATACTCCTCTAGAGGCGGTTTGCTTATTCCCCTTCTGCCCTTGGTCGAATTTATCGTTTGCGGAAATATTCCTTTTTTCCTTGATCTTCATGATTATCTTCGGAAACTTAATATTTATCTTTCGATCTTGACATATATCTTTCAAACTTAACATTTATACCCTTCCTGAAAAATAAAAGATAAACCGTCATAAATTTTGGGATTGATTTCGGATAAAATCGCGAGTGTGCCTTTAGCCGAGGTTTAGACTCGTCGGGCCATTTTCTGACTTAGGCCTTTCTACGATTTTATCGAAAGAGCATTGCTAAGACGACGTCGTCCGAGAGTTAGGATCTTTCGTATGGGGCGTGTGACTCTAGGTGTTTAGTTAACCATTATCGTCTCATACAATCGACCTGATCCTTTCTCGAGAAAATGAGTTTTTTCGGTAAAGTTCCTATGTCAATCCTGATCGAGAAGGAACAAAGGTAATTTCAATCAAGTATCGAAACAGGGAGTTTAACGAGGAGAAAGTGGATTGATTTGATCCGACTTGCCAAACGAGCGGGTCCAATTGCTCGTGCCATCCGTCTCGCCATACGGGCGAGTTGGTCGTGTCGTGTCTACCAAGTCACCCATACGGCGAGTTGGCCTTGTTCAAATCGCCGTATGGCGAGTTGGTTGGTTCGTGCCTTCCAACTCACCTGTATGGCGAGTTTGGTCGTGTCGTGCCATCCACTCGCCCGTAGGGCGAGTTGGTTGGTCCGTTCCGTCCAACTCACCGTACGGACGAGTTGGTTGGTCCATGCCGTCTAACTCGCTGTACGGGCGCGTTGGTTGGTCCGTGCCGCCCAATTCGCCCAAGTCCAACTTGCCGTAAGGGCGAGTTGGTCGACCCATGTTGGCATGATTTTCCCATTCGACAAGGTGGATGTCTTGCTCGCCATCTTCTCCGTTCGGCGAGTTGGATGATCGAGTCTTCAAGTTGTTTCATCATATTGTTCGTTCGGGGATACGTTTACCCGACGTCTTTGGACAAACTCTTCATGACGTCTCATTTGCGCAGACCGCTCATTTGTGGTAAATCGAGATTTGACCTCGATTATTTCCGTTCCACTTTTTCCGAGTCATTATCTCTTTCTTTTACCAAGAATGCATTTTCCCGGTAGGTTTCTGACGTTGATTCCATCGTAACCGATTTTGACCCCAACAGCATCCACAGTTTTTTTCTTTCTTTTTGAATTAAGTTTTTGGTGCTCACCAGAGGTTGCATCATGCGTTGATTATTAAAGTATCCAAACAAGTTAAGATGTGTTTGTGTCTTGTAAGCAGTCTTACTACAGTCTGTTTTGTCATATCTCAGCGGTGATCCATCTCTTATATCGGCCCAGTAAGTAAATCTAATGCTGGAATTCCCTTTAATTCTTCTATCTTTAATTTTACTAAAGTTGATGTCCACCTCACTTTCTGTGTAGGCGAGAGATGGGAGAAGAGCTAGGCATAAAACTCCCAAAGGATGCATTTGAAAAGTTATACGTCTTTCTTCAAGAATAGTTTGTTTTTAATTCTACTTTCTTGTCTTATATGATGATGCATGTTCTCTCTCTCTTTATAGATCTTTTTTTTTCTGCACAAAGTGTTTAGCATGATTCGTTGCATCTTGAATCTGACTTGGTTTTTCTAATCTGAATATCCTCACTGATCTATTACTCTCTCACAGGGATATTCTTATCGGACAATGTTTGCTTTTGCTTTTACAGTGTCATAAATGATGGAAAGTTCATAAATAATGAGTCAATGATGTGTATCTTGTTACAATTCTGTTTTCGAATCCCATTAGAAGCCTTTTACTCTTTCAAGTGAGATTTTTTTTTTTTTCAAAGTTAGTTTTAGTGTAGTAAGGATTATCAAGTTGCCTTACCACTTCTTTGACGAGGAGAGATACTGGGAAGCAAGAAAGAAAATATCCAATTTTGTTCAAGGTAGCCGCAAATCCTTTAAAAATTCCTAGACAAGGTTCAAACGCTACCAACTTTCGTTCCACACCATGGATTCGTAGAACCCCAATTCATCAACACTTTCTGTAGAGGACTAAACCTAGACTATCAAACCATCTTTGATATGGCCAGCGAGGGGAACTTCGGCACCCGAAACCTTGGCAAGCGCTAAGAGATTGATAGAAAACATAGCCTTAGGTAGAGCTTTCGAAGAAGAGACACTGAAAGGGAGGAACCACCATTGTTCGCAGAGGAGAAGTACTCGATCCGAGTTTAGAAAAACTCTGGCATCAGTTGCAACCCTTATGCACAGAGATACCTTATCACAAACACTACGGTGAGGAAAATGCTGCCCCTTCCAACTTCGAGAAACAAGTTGAGTTCTCTGATGTGATGAACCTGAATGATCAACGATTTAGGAAAAGCGCTAGAAATTTCGACGAGCAACTACGACACCACTGTTAACAAATAAGAAACCAAATTCAAAGTAAAAAATGAACCAAAGTCTTCACTGGAAACCGTAGAATACCTGCTGACCTCAATGAAAATTGACCCTGATATACTAGAGATGACAAAAAAATTTGACACTCTGAGCGAACACATTAAGAGAATCGACAACTAAGTGGCGAGCAACGCTATGTCCATCAGGAGAGAGGACGGATTCTTTCCTGGTAAAACAGATGCTATCCCAGGAGCCATTGTAGTGTAGTAGGTTTACGAAGCGTCGACAACTTTACCCCTGAAGTTAAAGAGAGCATCACCATCGATGAATTCGAGAAAATCTCGATAGATGAAAAATCCGGCATTCCCATCCGGCTCAAAATTTATAAAAAAAGATCCTGAAATCCTTCCTGAAATTGAAGCATTAGACCAAATGAAGACTTTGAAGAATCGATAATCGAACCTAAGGGAAATAACATAGACGTGGGAGACATCGATCGACAACCCGTACTGGACATCGATCGACAACCCTTACCAAAAATCGATCATCGTCCTGAAGCTAAAATTGATCGACGCTCTGATCCAGAATCAGCCGAAATGGTTAAGACAAGGATCTATCAAGCGAAAGCTCCTTTTTCGTCAAAGAACGCTAAGAAGATGAAGAAGCAGCTAGAAAAAGCAATATGCAAGAAAGAGTTCGAAAGGTAAACATTGAGATGCCACTAAGCGATGCTATTTCACATCTCACCTGTTATTAAGCAATACGTGAAAGATGCAGGCATCAAGATGATTCATGAATCGGAACACTGCATGATGATGGTGTCTGAAGAGATGAGCGAAACTATTCAAGGGAAAACTCCAATTAAACTCTGTAATCCCGGTCAGTTTCATTTTGGACTGCACTATTAGCGATGAGAGATTTCAAAGATCCCTCTACGATTTAGGCTCTAGTGTCTAACCTGATGTCTTATTCCGTCGCAGTCGCTCTTGGGCTAACACAGTTTCAATCTACCAGGTTCACACTCGTTTTAGCTGATAGATCCACTAGAATTCCAGAGGTGTACTTGAGGACGTACCCGTACGTATTCATAATTGCGATATACCTGCAGATTTCATAGTGCTTAAATACAAGCGAGAATATCGAAATCCCATTATCTTGGGAAGAACTTTCCTGGCCATTGTCGGGGCGATCATTGATGTCAAAGAAGAACGTATATGCCTCAACATAACGAAGACACCAATAGTCTTCGACATGGGAAAAGATTGTAAAACAACCTTTGATCGACGTTCAAACCTACCATATCGATTACCTTTATGATCTAGCATAAAATTCATTCACAGACATATGCTCAAACGAACCTCTAGAGAAAGCAAGCACGTCTCCTTACGGCGACATTTCTGCGTTAGAAGATCGCACTGAAGAGTAGGCAAGGTTAATGGACGCCACAGAATAAATCTTCAATGTCGATCTTGACAAACTTAATCCAGCAATCCACGTCATCGACACCCATCGCCATCGATCGACAGTGTACTGCGACCGACGACTGGAGCAAAGAAAAACACCAAAAATCTAGCACAAACCTCTTCCAGCCATGTCTTAAAATATGCTTTCCTTTACGAAAATTCATATCCTGTCATCAACAATGCAAACTTAAGTAGCGGAGAACAAGCATTGTTGCTGAATAAAGTTCGGAAGCACCGCAAGGCTCTAGGTTATTCGTTAGATGACATCCTGGGAATTTCCCCCTCTTTATGTATGTATAGGATACACCTTGATGATCAATCCAAATCTTCCATCAAACATCAGAGAAGACTGAACCCTAATTTGAAGTAAGTAGTTAAAAAGGAAATCATGAAAATTTTAAAAGCATTCGTCATTTATCCGATCTTAGACAGCAACTGGGTCAGCCCGGTTCATGTTGTCCCAAAGAAAGGAGGAATTACCGTGGTAAAGAATTACAAAGATGAATTGATCCCTATTAGAACTGTCACTTGACAAAGAATGTGTATCGATTACAGAAAACTAAACGCTGCCACACGAAAGGATCATTTCCCTTTACCCTTTATCGATCAGATGTTAGAAAGGATCGCAAGCCACAAATACTATTGTTTTCTCGATGGGTATTCCGGATTCTTTCCAGATCCCCATACATCCGAATGAACAAGAGAAGACCACATCACGTGTCCCTATGGAAACATTCGCGTATCGCAGGATGTCATTCGGACTCATGTAAACGCCCATGCGAATATTCAAACGATGCATGATGTCAATATTCACCGATAATGATTGAGGACTTCATGGAGGTTTTCATGGATGACTTCTCTGTCTATCGGTCTGAATCAAGGTTATAACATGATTAGGAAGCAAGATCCAATCTTTACACACAATAAACAAGATAAATAGATTACAGTCTTAAACTTTCACCAAAAGTAGTCTGGGATTAGATAGAAACAAGAATAGTTCCTAAAATTAGGTCTAGAAAGTATCTATAGGAAGTTAAAACTCGAGCTGTTTCAATCACAAACCAGGATTAAACTAGATAAACCGAAATCAAAATGTTAAAACAAAGGGCTGTGCCCTGCCGTCTCTCTCGCAGCACCATGCATGCGGTGTGCTTCATTCGGCCGTGACCTTCCTTTGCCGTGGTGACGCCGCGGTAGTCCTCTGCCCAATTCATCGTCCAACTACAGTGGCCTTCCCGAGACGCGGCCTGGAGTCTGTTTTGTTGTTCTGTTTGTTGCGCCTTGATTCGAGACGCGGTCGAGCCACCCGTGATCTTTGTCTTCATGCCGCGGTGTACCAGTAACCACTCTTTATCTCATCCGTCATGCACTGGCCGCAGCTTGCTGCCCAACCGTGGTGATTTGCCTGCGGTGCTCACTCGAAGGTACACCATTTTTCATCATCTTGAAAGTTTCATGACTCTTTTGGCTCCAAAACTTCACTTACACCTCTCCAAACCTGAAAAACATGCAAATGCAATGCAATGCAACCTATATGAAGCCCAAATACTAGCTCAAAATGATCAGTTCATCACACAAAATTCAAGATTAAAACCATGAATTAAGCAGATATCTAGGCCTAGGGTGATTTCCAGCAGTTGTATCACACGTTTAGGTTCGGTGCATTCAGACTGCTGATCCCTGCGTTGACGGGGTAGGCCATTACATAAAATTCGACTTTTATTGTAACAACTTGTCTTGCGGAACCTAGTGCTGGAACTGCCAACGCATCGATCCTAACCCCTCCCCTGTGATACAACCTGCCAAATTCACCCATAGGCTCGACTCACAGGTGGGTGATTAGTGCGCTGGCGTTACTCAAACCAAGACTCACCTTTAACAACACTGCTACAGAGAAGCTATCACCCATTGAACTAGTAGGAGTGTTTTTCAATTGCTGACAGCTTCTTTGTAGGAGTGCTGTTAAAAGGTGATGTCTTGGGTTCGAGTAACGCCAAGCGCTCCATAACCCACATGTGAGCTGAGACCTATGGGTGAATTCAAGCAGTTTTGTATCACAGGGGAGGGGTTAGGGTCGATGCGCTGCAGCGCCAGCTGGTTTCGCAGGACATGTTGTTACAGTAAGTGTGAGGTCAACAAGTCTGAATGATTATGTTTCTGATCACAGAAACAATGTGAACGTTTGTGAATGGTAATGAACGCAGAGCTATGTAAGAAGTGTGTAAGGAACCGTCATTGAATCAAAGGACGATAAGGAGGATCTTCTTAGTGTGCTGTAGATGATTTTCTGGAAATGGTTCATCACTGAGATCAATACTTCGAGTTTATAGAAAAAGATGAAAACCAAGCTTGAGATGAGTACATTCTTGGTAATAACTAACATATTATCTTGAGACTGAAGTAGCGGTGACATTAAATGAAGGCTTGTTCTCAGAAAGAGAGAGTGCACAAAAAGATCTTAGAAACCTAGAATACAGGACGTGCAATCTAATGCACTTTACTAGTGGACTTTGAATCTTTAAAGTGGTCGTCGAGATCTCACGAGACCTAGTAGCGATGACAAGAATAATATAAAGAAGCATAAGATGTCTTTGATCCTTAACTCATAACACGTTCAATTTGGTTACTTAGTGTTTGTTCGTGTTGTCTCAGTCGGCTGGTATTAGCTGGATTTGAGGTTGAATATCGATTGTTTCGTTTTAGTAGAGTCTTTTTGGGTACATCCAGATGAATAACCTGGATGTAGTTTCTAAAACTCAGCTGATTTTTTTTTTAAAAAAAAATTCAGGCTGACGTCCTTCACCATACAATCCAATGCTGCAGCTTGATTCAATAAAAGTGGTAAATGAAAAAAAATGTGATAACCCTCTGCAATAAAACCCTATAATTTTCATTCTCACTCTCCCTATGCCACCACATCTTTCCTCTCCTCTCTCTTCTCTCTCTCTTTCTCTCTCTCTCTCCTCTCTCTCTCTCTTCCTCTCTTTCGTCAGCAATCTCTTTCTCTCCATTCTCTCTCACCCATCTCAGTGAACTCCTCTCCGTGACCTTCCTCTTCGCCGGTGACATTTTCCTCTCAGGGTCTTCTCTCTCTCTGGCATCCCTTTATCTATCTATGGCGATCCTCTTCTCTTTTAGGCTCTCTCTCTCTCTCTGGCAACTTATACTATGCTATGGCGAAGAACTCTCTCTCTCTCTCAGAGGTAAGAGAATCCTAAATGTTGTGGGTTTGTGTTTTGGTCTTTGGAATCTCTGCTACATTTTGTCTTCAATTATTTGTTTTCCATGGTGATTCTAAATGTTGTGGCGTTTTTTTCTTTTGAAATCAATATCTTCAAATGTCTGTAATCTGTATTCCTATAACTTTATGTGTGGGTTTCCAATCCGGCTCAACTCAAAGTGTCTCCTTCGAATGC
Organism: Moricandia arvensis; assembly: GCA_905132765.1. NCBI lineage: Eukaryota > Viridiplantae > Streptophyta > Magnoliopsida > Brassicales > Brassicaceae > Moricandia > Moricandia arvensis. The sequence continues at coordinate 41 of CAJHQP010005219.1, read as the reverse complement.
CACCAAGCTGTTCCGTCAACTGCACCATCCTCTTTTTTGTT